>JAPEUT010000172.1:0-59881 GCA_027946375.1 Neodidymelliopsis sp. IMI 364377
GAGGGGGGATGTGCGGCGGGGGGCGGCTCTCAGAGCTCGCCGGTGTTGGAGGCGGCTATCAGGGCAGGTCGACGACAGCAGAGGGCGCTGGCGGGGGCGAGACGAGACGAGACGAGACGAGGCGGCAGGACAGGCTGCTGCTGCTGCGGCGTCGATGGGCGAGGATACAGGACAGGGTTGAGGAGGCTGTGCAGGCGCGAGCGCGAGCGCAGTTACAGGGCAGGGCGGGACTAACTAACGAATAACGAAAGCGAATGCTGCCGCCACCGCTACGCTGAAGTGAGGTAACCAGGCCTGGCTGCTTATTCAACGCCCAACAATCCACCGTGCGTGTGCAGTCGATTGCTGAGGGAACCACTTCACGCCGACGGTACAGACGGGTACGGGTATGGCGGTCACTGAATCTGGGAACCTGCGGCCTGGCTCGTGCCTTGGCTGCCCCGCCTAAGGTCGCGAACGATGCAAGCTAGCTACGTCGACGACACGCCGTGCAGGAGCGACGGCAAGTTGGTGAGAGAGAGAGAGAGAGATTATCTGGTAGTGGTGGTGGTAGAAGTAGTGGCAGTAATCGTGATAAGAAAAGAGTTGCATCCATCTTAACAAGACAAGGCCCAGCTATAGCGTCCACAAATGGCGCAGCCATGCGCATGCACGCGTGTCTGTCATGCTGCGAACCCATCGAGAGCCCATCGATGATGTCAAACCAACCGCAAAACGCCCTCTCCGCGCCCGCCAGCCCGGACAGGGTGTGTAATGAGTTTGCACACTACGCTAAGAGACTTGACCTTTGCTTTCTTGGTGGCCCGATTTCACACTCTGCAGACGCCATTGAGACTGTTCTGCAGTCTCCAAACACTTTGTAAACACTTGCTCAAACACGCAAGACATGGCGTCTCTAGTAATACACATCGTCAACAAGCAATTCATCTCACAAACTCACTCACCACATCACTCCAAAATTCTTCCCAAGCTGTGTCTGTGGTAAATGGGATGATATGTCTTGATGAGTCTAAGGTCTAGCACCAAGTACACTTTCCACTCCCCATCTGCAAGTGTCCAAATCGCTGTGTAGTAATGGCAAACGCCTGTACTCCTCGCTGTGTCTGTGAATTCTACTCCAAATGAAATGCAATGCTGCGTCATGTGTCACGAAACGAGAAGCAGCCACAGCATACCCTACTTCTTGGGCTTGGGAATCTTCTCGTACGCATTCGGGCTCGGCGCCCGCTTTTGCTTCCTCCTCTTCGGCTGGCCACTCCCCTCGCCTGCGCCGTGGTCATGTTCGCAGTTGTCGTGGTCGTGCGCATCGTCTGGCTTTCGTCCACGCCTGCTGCCATTTCCACTTGGCCTTGCTGTGCTGTTGTCTGGTTCGCTGTCCGAGTCGTCCGAGGAGCTATCTGACGACGACTCGTCGCTCGACTCGCCGGCTTCGCGGGGCGCATGGTAGATGCAGCATACTGCATTCCATGTTAGCTTCTGTTGGCCGCTGCATTACATGATACTGCCTACCTTTGCTGCTCTTCTTCCCCATGCCCTCGTTGTCCACTACGTCCTCTGCCCACTGAATATGTCGTCGTTCCTCTGGCTCGGCCCGTAGACGCAAAACGCCCGATGGCGCAGAGAGGCGCAGAACTGGCTGGGGGCGGGTCTCTTCGATTGTGCGGCTGCCCGTGTCGCGGGAGGGCGTTGCTGTGCGCGAGGGAACGGTGGACATTGTGGGATCCTTTGCGTGGTATGTTCGGTGTGAAAGGTGTCTATCCAAAAGAGCTGTAAAGAGTGTGCTGACAATGGACCCTGGTGGAGATGCGGGACAGGGACCAACACGGCTGTCGAGCGGCGTGAAATGGCGCGCACAGAGCGAGTCGGCGAGGTGGTGGGTAGATTCAATGTGAGGTGTCGTGTGCTGCACGTCTTTGTTGGACAGCGTTGATTTGTCTGGAGCATGCGGCTAACAGCGTGCGTCACTGGGGCTTTCCGCATTGGGTGGCACTCAACACCACGTCCACATATCACGACCGTCTTGCCGTACCTACGTGAGCTGAGCAGGGCAGACCTCACACGTTCAGGTGACACCAAGAAATCTATCGAATACTCGACACGACATTGTTGAGATTGACGACAGCCAAAAGAACTTCTCCAAGTGACTTCAGCCACTCACTCATTCATCATCGAATGTCACACAATTTGAATTCGATGGTGGTACATGTCTCACGAGAACGAGCAATGCTACGTGCAGCTAACCAGACGAACATTCTAGACGACTGCAGTCTTTGTGGCTGAGTTGATGGTTGGGGTATCGACGCACGCTTTCCGTATCGATAGGTTGCGTTATACAAATACACAAGCATGGTGATGGAAGCTTGTGCTAGCTGGAAAAGAGAAATGAAAGGTGGAACAGCAGTTGGTCAGCGAGCGTGCAAGCAACATCAACGTTTGCATGTCAAATGTGGCAGGGTCAGGCAGGCTCAGCAAGACCATGTCATCATTGTCACCGCTGTTGAGCGAATACCTATCATGCATTTGAGAAAATCTTGGAGAAATGGCCGTAATTTGCGGGTTTGATGAAGGGGATGCCCTTGTCGATCGGCGGTCTCTCAGCGAGATTGGGTCTTGGTTGGTGCTGACCGAGTGCAGGGCTGCCCTGTCGTGCCCCCAACAGCAGCCGACGACGAACCGACAAAAGAACAACGCGTCCCGCCGACCGCAGTCGTGGAAGCTCGTATCGTCTTCTGGCTGCCCTCGGCTATCGCGTGATGTTGTGCAGTACCTTGGTACCTACGCGCGTGTCGCTCGCAGGGCACAAGAATAGGAGACGGGCAGCATTAGCATGGGCAGGTGCACAAGCAGCAGCACAGCGACAGCACAGCGACAGCACAGCGACAGCACAGCGACAGCACAGCGACAGCACAGCGACAGCACAGCGACTTGTTGTGAGGCCTAAACCAAGGCCGGCAGCGCTAAGCGTGGGCGATGGTGGTCAGCAACATGTGCTTGGCCCCAACGTCCCGCCGTGCAGAGCGCAGCGGGCTCGGGGATGCTAGATGCAGCAGACGGGTCCGGTTGTCGAGGAGCACAACTGGGCGCGAGGCTGTGGCCCTGTGGATGCGGGAAATGAAAGCCACGCAGGCCGGGAGTTCTGGACCGAGGGGCAGCCCACTTTGCTCGAATAGGGGAAGAATGCACTTGGCCCGACACGGTGGCCTAGGGGGGCACTGGGGGACAGCGTCGCCGGGCAACATGAAGAATTCGTGCTGCCGGCGAGGGCACTGCAACAGTAGGTGCATGTACATGGTAGGTGGTCAGGCTGGAGGGAACCATTGCCATTGCCACCTGAGCAGCAGCGAGCCTCAGGGGGCAGGGCGCTTGAGCCGGTGAGGTGCTGTGGTTGTGTGGTCTGCAAGCAGTGCAAGCAACACACACAACCCTGCGGCTCATCTATGGTTATCAGCCGCTGGCCAATCAGTATGTGTATGGGGCCCCGCTAGGATGGTTCCTGCGTTAGCGGGCTAGAAGCGCACGGGATCTTCGCTGTTTCTAAACAACGGCTACGGCGCGGCAGCCACTCGGTCATTCAGGAGTCTGGCGACCGACGAGCATGTCATCTTGTCGTGTTTTGCGTCTTCTGCCGTGTTTGGAACCTGGGAGCAAGCATGGAGGGTGGGTGATGGATGGTGTCGAGATGGATCGTCGTGGTGTCGAGAACAAGGCGATTGTCCTTGTATGTGCGTGTACTACTACCACTACTACCACCACAAGGCCCAAGAATGCACCAGGCAGATCAAACACGGTGGCTGACCCTGCGCTTCACCACGCCGGGCTGGCTCGACTGGCTTGACCCGTGCAACGGCCCACAGCGCCAATAGGAGGCGCCTGTCATCCAGAGGTACCGGACTCCAAGCTCCTCAGGCGAAGCGCGGCGCCTCATCTACTGCTGCCGCCCGGCCTTCCCTCTTCCCTCACCTCACTTTGTGGGCGCCGCTCGTTCGTAATCCTCCACCACCGTCTTCCACCGCGCAGTCCGTATCTTACCCCAGTCATTCTTTTTTGGGCCCGAAGACGTGTGTTTTGACCGAAGCTCCTGCATTGCACTGCACATACGCCCACACGCCTGCACATACACACACACATACACATACCGTACATCCATACATACCTACACACTACCCTGCACACTACACACTACACACTACACACTCGCTTGCCCACACGACCGCCTCACGACTTGACGCTGTCGCTACACTACCCCACACGGCACCCCGTACAACCAGCACACGTCGCTGCCATCTGCGACACGTTGCCACGCATAGAGTGCTCCCCGCCCCCGGATTGGCCCGTCGAGGAGAAACAAGCAAACAGGAGAAACACGCCGAAACACAACACAATGCAACACCACCACATGCACCACCTCGCGGCGAGAGGGTCCCACGCTGCCGCTGCCAGCCGCACAGTAATCGACCAAGCGAGCAGAGTCCTCGTCGCCAGAGCCGATTCGACATGCACCAACGACAGCGACCCGGGCTGCACCAAGCCCACACAGGTGCCCACCCTGGCCATTGCCCTCGCCATCATGTACACACGCCCAGAGCCCCCGCTGGCCCCCCTGCCGAGTCTGCGCTAACCATGTCCACAGTGTCCCCGTTGTCGGCATCTCCATTGTGCTGTTCTTCCTGCACCGCAGGAACCAGAAGAAGCTGCGTGAAGAGGACAAGGACAAGTACCGCTCGCTCGACTTTGGCATGGAGAACAAGGGAGGAGCCGGCGCCCGCATCGGCGTCAAGAAGGGCCCCGAGATGACCGTCACAGGGGCTGAGAAGGGGCCGCGAGGCACACACGACCGCGGCATCTCGCTCGAACACGGGAGCCCGTACATCCTGCCCGTTGGTCTGCACGGCTCCCGCGAGTCGTTTCACTCGCTGTCGCGCTCCAACCAGGACCCCCACGACCCCTACCGCCCGGTTACCTTTATGAACGACGGCGCCAGCGTGCACAGCTCCGCTCGCGGCTACGGAAAGGACAACGCCTCCATGTACACAACCTCCAGCGCAGGCACAAGAGGCAAGCACGGCGACGGCCTCGGCCTGCTGCAGAACGCCCAGAGAATGTCCACTTCCCACCCCATCCGCGGCGAGTCGCTGTCTCCTGACGGCACCCGCTCGCCCATCCAGTTCCCCGACCCCACCGCCGTCCCCCTTAGCCCACTGAACCCGCGATACGAAAACGACCAGCCCCAGTTCCCGGCGCCGCCGCCGCGTGTTGCCTCCCCCGACGCCAAGAGCCCAGCCGGGTCAGAGATTAAGCAGCAGTACGCCGCCTTCAAGCCCACCACCGATGTCCCCAAGATCATGATCCCCGACGTCGATGCAAAGAGCAAGTCGGTGAACAAGTCGCCCGTCGAGCAGGCCGCCAGCTTCCCCCCTCGTATCCAGTCCCAGCAGGCGGTCGTCTCCCACGGTCCTTCCAACAGCATCCTCAGCACGTCCAGCTACGGCGACGCCTTCCAGATCACACCGCCCTCGCCTCGCCAGACCCAGCCCACCATCCAGGAGGTCCCAACGCCGGTTGCCCCTGCACCTCTGCGTCCCCAGCCCCAGCAGAACGCCGGCCTGAACGTGGACGAGTTTGGCCAGAACACCAACCGCCTGTCCATGAGCCTGCGACCCATGCCTCCCATGCACGACGACCCCGAGGAGAACCCCGAAGACCGTGCCAACCGCATCCGATCCTTCTACAAGGAGTACTTTGACGACTCCAAGCCCGAGCCGGCTGGCGGACACCAGTACACCGACTACTACGAGGACTACAGCTCCGAGTACCTCGATGGTGCCGTCTTCGACCCGCAAGCCAGGGGCTTCGTTGTCGCCCAGCCCAACGCGCCCTTTGCTGAGCCCATCACCCGTCGCGCCATGACACCGCCTCCCCGCGCACCTCCTCGATTCCGCAGCAACACTGGTCCCCGCGCACCGCACATGTCCAACGGCTCCATGTCCTCGTCGCAGTACCCACCACGCAACATGTCGTCGATGAGCGGACGCATGGCTGCCCCTCAAGCCAAGAAGCCCCTGCCGCCGCCCTCTGCCCTCTCGTCGCTGCCCACGCCCGGCAAGCTGTCGGAGAACTCGATGGTCTTTGACGCCGCCGACTTTGCGCCCCCCGTCTCGTACCGTGACAGGCAGAACGGTATGCGCCCAGACAGCCCCCTCGGCGCCCCCAGGCCTTTCAGCCCCGCCGTCCGCCCTCACACCCCGCTTGCCAGCTCGTACGACGACCTCGCCGTCATGCCCAGCCCCCACCTGCTGCGCAAGTCCGGCACCTTCACCGCCCTCGACTTTGCCCCGCCGCCCAAGTTCCGCGACCCTGGCTCGTCGCGCGCCTCAGACGCCGGCTCCATCCGCTCCAACCGCTCCGGCATGTCTAACAACGCCCAATTCGCCATCCGCAGCGGCGCCAACCGCGTAAGCAGGATACCAAAGGAGGTTGTCGGCACAAGAGACAACCTCCTGGACCAGTTGCGGCCGCAGATGAGTCTGGTGACCAAGGCGTAGTAGTGCGTACCCTGACGACGACGACGACGACAACAACACTTGCATAGACCTTCTCATCTGTCGCGACTTGTCCCTCTTCTTCTCTTTCTACTACTTGTAGTCCAGCGTAGTGTACACGGGACTTTTGTTCATCTTTCTCCCTCCCTCCCTCCTTTCCCATCTCTACTTCTACTTGTATATAAGCGAATTCAGCGGCAATTGGGGCGGCGTTGGTAAATGTCTAATTTTTATTCTTATTCTCTGTGTTTGGACGTGTTGGTTTGTGTTGAAGTCGAGTGAAGCCGAGTGAAGTGTGTGGTGGCGAGGGGTGTAGTGTAGTGTTTGAAAATGTGTAGGAGTTGAGTTAAGTAGAGTCAAGTAGAAGCAAGTAAGAATGACAAGAGAGAGAGAGAGAGAGAGTTATTTATAAAAGAAAGGTTTAAATTTAAACAATAAGACATGAAACTTTATAGGTATATATCTATCTTCTCTTCTCTTCTCTTCTCTTTACTTTCTTTCTACTACTTAGTACTTACTCTCTAAACCTATTATCCATCTATAACCTCTATACTTCTCAAGTTTTAACTCTAGTCCTACTCTCAACTTTAACTAACTCTTATAAACCCCTAGCTTAACTTGTACTCTTATATACCTTGCCTATGCTTATAGCTAGGCTTATAGTAAGTAAAGAAAGTTGCTAGGCTTAGAAGACTTCTACATGTTTAGAAAGGGGGGTAAGAGATTTACTTTTATAGTACGTATAGCTTTAGTATAGTATAGACTATATAGTATAGTAAGAAGAAATTAAGATCTACTCTCTAAAACTATCCGTCACTTCTATACTCCTCAACCCCAACACTGCCCTCGTCTTCAACCAACTCTCATAAACCCCCAACTTGACTTCCACCCGCGCGTGCCTCGCCCACGCTCGTAGCCAGTAGAGCAGATTGCGCGGCCACAGTAGCGATCCCCTCGCGGAGAGAAGCTCGAGAGACTCCTCGTACACGGTGCGCGAGGCGTAGCGGGCGAGGATGAGGAAGGTGCGCAGGGGTCCTTGGGCGGTGTGGAGGTTTGCGTCGAGCGAGCGTGCTTGGGTTTGTTAGTTTGATGCAAGGCAAATACTGGAAAATGGGAGACAACGTACTCAGGTCGTTTGTTTTGAGGATGAGTAGCATGACGCGCGGGACTTGGCCGAGTAATTGGATCAAGTTCTCCAACAGTCCATCGCCCAATGCGTCGCCGATTACTTTCTTCTCGGCGCTCGTGCGCGAACTGGTCACGCCTGAGTCGCGGGCTGTGAGGACCGTGTAGTCGCGTCCTGTGATTGCGCTGGCGAAGAGGGGGAAGTGCTCGTCGCTGATACCTGCCGTCTCGTATGCGTAGCGTCGCATGCCCGCTTCGTCGGCGTCGAGGACCGCGAGCCAGAGCTTGGCGTAGCTGCGGCGCAGCGGCAGGGGAATGTCGCGGTACAGACCGTGGTCGTAGAGGATGATGTCGAAGTTTGCTTTGCCCCAGCGAGAGGGGTTGTGGCGGACTGCAATGTTGCCGCCGTGGGGGTCGCAGTGCAGTGGTGCGTCGGTGCCGAAGATCATTTCGTTGAAGACGCGGGCCAGGGCTGCCGAGACCTCGTCGCGGTCGATGTGGTGGGCGTCGAGGTAGGCCAGGTCGTCGGGCCGCGCGCCGGATATGTAGTCCATGACGAGGATGCGGCGGCCGGCCCAGAGGACCTGGGGGATGACGACGGGGGCCGAGGGGACGTGGGAGAAGTATGCGCGGGCGCGTGTGGCGTTGCGGCCTTCGAGGGCAAAGTCGAGTTCTTGTGGGAGTGAGGCCTCCATTTCCTCGGACAGCCAGGTCAGGTCGTATTCGGGGAACCAGCGCTTGAGGGTGCGGAAGGTGAAGGAGGTGAGGGCGAGGTCGAGCTTGGCCCACTCGTCGAGGGCGGGATGCTGCACCTTGACGGCTACTCTTTGTCCCGTCTCCTTGATTGTGGCGCGATGCACCTGCGCCAGCGACGCGGCGCCAATGGGCTGCTCCTCGAACTCGGAGAAGAAGTCAGACAGCTCGCGCCCCGTGTCGCGGCGCACCATGTCCTGGATCGAGGCATACGACGAGACGGGACACTGGTCCTGCAGGGGAATGAAGGTGTCGCACCACTCGTTGGGCAGGAGGTAGTTCATGCTGCTGAGGTGCTGGCCGAGCTTAATGAAGATGGAGCCGTTCTTCTCGAGCGTGGTGAGGGTGCGTTTGGCGCAGCGCAGATGGCATGCCTTGAGCTGGTCCGCGTAGTCGTCATCGGCGTCACGTTTGAGTGTATCGCGGTAGCTGTCATTGTTAATCTTCACACACACATAGACATGGAAGAGGACAGCCTACTCCTTGATGTTCAGCGCCAGCGTAACCGCAACCCGACTGCTCCTCTGCGCCGCCGTCCACGCGTGCTTCGCCTCGTCATTGACCGCCACGGCCCCAGCGCCGACCACCACACCACCGCCCAGAACCCACAGCCCGCGCCTCCTCTTGTTATTCTGCACCGCTGGCCGTGTCGCCGCTGGCACTTTGCTCGCCAGCGTGCGGTGCTGCGACTGGAGACAAGCCCGACACGTCCACGGGGCGAATGCGCCGCGGCGCAGCAACGGCGAGCTTCGATTCATCGCAGACATCTTGTCGTGTGTATTAAGCGCTCATGGTACCGTAGACAAGTAGAAGCGGCAAAGGAAGAAAGAAACCCCGTATATCGCTCTAACGCGACAGTTGCAGAAAAAAAGACGACAATGTTGGGAAACGGATAACGTCGTCTTGTCTTGTCTTGTCTTGTCGTTGGATCTAACAATTTCTCAATCCAGAGCCGCGGCCCGGCGCCGCTATCGCTTCCCTGCGTCTAGATGCCTCGAGCCTCAACCAACATGTGACGTACCATCCACCTTACCGGTATTGCTGGCTAGGTACTGTATTCACCGCCAATGCCACGAACCACAGACACCGGTTGTTTTACATAATCATTGTAGCAAAAACACTGGATAGAACAGAATCTCCCCCCCGTTCTAGTTTCTATATCATGACCATGACCATCGTTAATGGATATCTTGCCCCCCAATACCCTGACGCCACATTCTGAGGTATTCAGCATCCAATCCCACCCTAGCAGTCTAAACGCACAAGATTCATAATTACCCTCCCTCTATCTCCTTCTCCTTTCTCTTTTTCCATCTTCATCCTATTCACCTCACCACTTCATCACCTACATATCCACCGTCTCATTAAAGCACAACACGCCATTCCCCCTCAAGAACCCATCCACTCCATCCGGCGTCGTTTGTCTCCTCGGCTGTGCAACCTGTAACCCCGCCGCACCTGTCCCGTTATCAGCCACCGAGTCTGTGATATCCGAAACGAGCACGAGGCCGGCGGTTTTGATGGATTCGATGAGCGCGGGCGCGAGGTCCTGATATCGTTAGTTCTCTGAACACGCACTAGGGAAGACATGGAAGGCTTACAAGAAGTCGAGAGCTGCATATCAGGCCCATGAAATTGTTATCCCGGGCTATCTGCACAGCCTCCTTGACAGAGATGGTGGTGCGACCGCTGCTCTGGATTGTGTGGGTGCGGCCCGAGGGGGATTGTGCGCTGTCGGCGCCGAGCTCGTTGCAGAGGAATACTGGGTCTGTCTGTGTCAGTACTGGGGTTGAAGTCTTTCTCTGACATGTACTCACAATTCGGCTGCTTCCAGTTGATGACCGTGCATATGTCCTGATTGAAAGAGGTAAACACCACACTCCTCAAGGTCCCGTCAATGTCACCCGTACCCTGCACCCTCAATGCGCGAGCGTGCTCAAACACCACGGAGAGAATCTTGTCCGCAAACTCATTCATGTCGTGGGTAGGTCCAAGCTTCAATCGCTCCTCTTCAAACCTCGACGGGAACAATACGTGCAGTTCGATGTGGATATGGGCGGGGAGTAGCGACAACGCCTCTTGCAGCGTGATGAACGACGACGCCAGCGCCTGGTAAATGTGCGTAATGTCGTTCGAAGTCGCGTTCTTCAGACTCGACAACTGAGCTGCCGTTGTGGCATTTTGCTGAGCGCCAATCGCTGCCAGCTGTGAGTAGGTGAGAATATTGACCGGCACCTCGAGTCCTGCATGGTTGATCTTCCATCGCGGATACAGCACCGGAACACCATCGGCTGTCAGCTGCACAAACAATCGCACATATTCCCCAGATAGGCTCGAGCCGGTGATCAAAGTGTGTGGCTGGTTGTCATCTTGACTGGTGGCTTTCCAGTACGTAGCAAAGTGCGTAATCTCGAGTGGAATGCCATGGAACGGCTTGACAACCTGGAAGTCGAACGCAATCTGCCCAATAGCCCGTAACCTCGGGTCGAACAACTCAAGATGCCATCGGCCAGTGCTCTTGGATCGCTCGGTAAAGACCTTGCGTGAAGCCACACTGCGCGCAATGACCTTTGATCCAATCGTCGGGTACACGTCAAAATCGATTGAGAAAGCCTCGAGATTTTCAATCTGGAACGAGATGACCTTGAATTCATCCTGGATCGGTAGTAGTATATTCCTGGGAATGAGATCCGAACTCTTCGAAGAGATGGTAAGTCGCGCCGCCGGGTATTTCTGGTCGTTGTAGAAGCGTATCGCATCCTTTCCAACCTTTTCAAAGCTGATGACGACAAACGTCTTGGTGTCGAGGAAGTTGTGCCCGTATCTGCGGAACGGTATGATTGGTGGCGGAAGTATGAACTCAGGAATACCGTCGGGGTCGCCCAGCTCGAGATCCATCGGCCCGGGGGCGGTACTCGACATTGGTTGCAGCGTGTTTATCCGTGGCGACACTTGGTTTTGTGTCTTCAGGCCCACTCCGCGACCAACAGAAGCAAGCAGTCTCATACACTCGAGATGTCCTTCCCAGGTCGCGTAGTACATGGCAGACAAGCTCTTCTCGTCTACAACATCCACATCAACACGGCACCCGAGAAGCGTCTTGAGACATTCCACATGCCCCTCACTCGCTGCATGGAACAGCGGAGTCCACTGATAAAGCTTATCTGGCTGATCGAGGTCCGCTCCATACTTCTGCAGTAGAAGCAGCATCTGTGGAGTCTTGCCAGACCGCGCGACAAGGTGCTGTGGATACAGCCCTTCGGCATCTGGAAGCATCTCGGCTGAGTGTTGGAGGAGGAGTTCCATAATCTCCAGCGAAGCATACTGGCAGCAGAGATTCAGCGGAATGTGCTCTCCTGGTCCTATGCGGCTCATATCGGCCCCTCTCGCCAGGAGAATCTCCACGCACGGCAGCTGCGAGCGCACTATTGCGTGGATGAGCGGTGTGAAGCTGTCCTGATCGCGAAAGTTAACTGTGTCCGGCGCGGCGTCTATCAGTGCTTGGACGAGCTCTACATAGCCATGCATAGAGGCATAGTGAAGAGGTATCCGCCCGTACACATCTGTTGCATGTACGTTGACGTTGCTCGACAGCCCTAGCCTGATGATCTCAAGTCGACCGCTGATAGCCGCCTTATGGAGGCAGTTGCGTTCGTTGATCTCATCCTCCTGGTCCAGGTTGACGAGGTTGGAATTGAGCACAATCGTCAGCGCTTGTTGAGGTGCTTCAGCGACTGTGCTCAAAAAGGCTCGCGAAATGTGCTCTCGCGCATCGGGCAGGTTCGATAACCGCGTGAGACATTCTTGGATCTTCGCAATGTTCGCAATGTTGATCGCTTGGATGAATTGGTTGTCGAGCTCGAGGTTCGCTTCGATCAGGGGCTCGAATATTCTTGGTTCTGCGGTCGGTTGCGGTGCTTGCACGCCTTCGCCATCTGCCCACCCTGAAAAGTCAAGAAGTGCTTGTGTCGCTTGGTCGGAAAGAGTGCTGATGACTTCGCGGTTGAAGCACGGCTGCACCTCAACAGCTCTGGATAGGTAAAGCTGCTTTTCTCGCGACTGTTTTTCCATTGTCAGCAACATCAATCGAGGACGTTCAGAGGCAACGGCAGACCTTTGACGTTTTGTCCCACTGTGTACATGTCAGCTGTTGTTCAGATGCGTGGTGGGAGGGGCGTGCAAACCTTCTTCAGGATCTTCGAGAAGGCAGTTTCGTTCACTTCCACAAATTGCTAGTACAGGTTAGCTCGACAGACCCAAATATTCGGAGACCAATCACCTCGAGCTTGTTAAGGTCAGTGCTAAACTGTTTTAGGCCCTCTTCGAGCGCAATGTATCTTGACGACGTCTTGGAGACTGATTGCGGGTGCTGTTGCATGACCCGCTTCTTGTCCAGGAGCGTGGTCAGGCGGAGACGCAGTTCGGCCTCTTTTTGCAGGTAAAAGGTGTTGACTTTCTCCAGCTCGCGTTCCTGATGGATCCATGAGCAGTGATCGTCAAGCACGAGGCACATTCGAAGCATACCACTCGGAAGAAAAAGGTGGCCTTGTTCGCCTGCAGAGAGGTCTGGGGGTCTAGTGTTTCGTGCCCATGGCTGCTGTCGCCGAGGGCAGGTATCACCGGCGTACTACTGAGCTTCTTGATGAGCTACAAAACCATCAGCACACAATCACTCCACCATGCACGGTTGGCGGCCCGGCTCGAATCACCTTCTTGAGCGCCTTGTAGTCGACGAAGCTGGCGGCATACTCTGGAATCTCCAGTTGGCGCTTCTGGATGTGCTTGCCGAACTTCCTAGAAAAGCGAGCCGAGTCAGTCGTCTCATCTTTGGAGGCCAGGCTGGTGCTCGATGCAGTCTTCCTCACAATGGCACGGGGGCGGAGTTGAAGGGTCTCCATATGAGGGGCACGACATACATGGTGGTAGCCGCAGGAGATAATTGAGCAGCAACGAGAGCGCAGCCTCAAGGGCGATGCGCGAGTACTGCACAAGCGAGCGATCCTGGTATGGGTCTCGGTGCAGATCTGCCCATTCAGGGTGAGTAATGGGCAAACGTGTGACGGTGCGGGTGTCGGCAGACGCCTATGCGGCAGCGGGGACAGGCAGAGGCAGAAGCAAAGAATTGCGCGGTGAGTACGGACAGGTACGGTGAGGCTGGCTTCTGGGGCGCCCCCTAGACGGCGGACGTGCGTGGGATGGCAGAAGTTTCAAGAAGTGAAGTCCCCCAAAGCTTGCAGCAGGGCGCCGCCTTAGGCTGGACGGAGCGAGCACTATGCAGCGGCTCGCGTGGTGCAGCGCAGTCCCAGGAATTAACTGGCAGCTGAATAGGCGGCGGGTGCCAGATGGGGGGGGGGCCAGGCGCTGCTGTGGTGCCGCGGTATATTATAAGAGGGCCACGAGCTTGTGCATGGTGGCCAGCGAGAGGTTGTTCACGCAGACGTTGGAGAGCAGAGCCACGGCCGCAAACGGCCAATGGGAGCGCGCGCTTTGGCCCCGTGGTGGCCGCGAGATGGTTTTAGCAGGGGCCGTAATCCTGAGCTCCTCTCTGCTCCCCTCTGCGCAGGGACAGGGGTCCAGGTAGCACGGTTCCGCTGCGCTCGAAGCGAGGTAGCGCGCGCTGCAAGGACAGAAGCGCGCCAACGTCGACGACGACGACGCCAGTGTTGCCCAGGCGTGCAGGCGTGCAGTCGTGCAGGCGTGCAGTCGTGCAGTCGTGCAGACGCTGGCCCATGGTGTGTCGTTGCCAGGCCCTGCCTGCTGATTACCTAAGGCACCCTGCTGTCGACGCAGCTAGCCTGCAAGCAGCAACACAGCCGTCGAAAGAAGCATTTGAGCACGACAAGGCATAGTAGCTGCGCGATGGCAGCCCGGCCCACTCGACTACTCCAACCGTAGCTCTACCTAGCCGTGGGACAAGGCAAGTGGATTGCGCAGGTTCGCGCGGTAAAGAAACGGAAAGCCATGGTCCATGGCCTCTGCCGTCGTCGGCAATGACCGCGATCTGGAGCCCCATGTTGCCATGCTCTCGATACTACCGTAGAGAAGACAGGACACGCGCGGTGAATCTGCTCAAGTCACTGTTGGCTTGTAATTGGTCTCTGCACCCACATCTGCCGGCAGTAGACGTCGTCATACGGCACTCCCTCTACCCTGCATTCTTCTCATTACGACATCACGTAGCGGGCCGTCCCACCACTGCACTGCTCACATCTTCGGCCTACTGTGCACCAAAGACGCAAGCCGCAGTGTCGGATACAGCACCTGGATCCCCATCAAACCCCCGTGAGAAGTCGCCGAAGAGACGCTGACCCACACCTCCTCGTACAACACCGCCTTCTAGCCTCTCCCCTTGTCACCTGTTCTGTATTGATATCTTTTTTCCTCACACAAACGCTAGCCTTGCAGAACGGGTTCAATGTATATCTGGATTGCGTTCGTTCATGATTTGGCGCCCTCAGGCAGGATATCTAGACAGACCACTCTGCAACATGCCACTCCTTTCCTGTGCCTTTTTATCACCTTCGCGAATGAAATCCTTACCCTCCAACCCCACCATCTGCTGCATGCCCAATGAGAAACACAAGCGGCCGTGAAAAAAACGGACCGCTAGATCTCGAAACATCTTTCGTGGGAAATCAAGAATTATGCGCAACAGTGGTAGTCGCCTTGCCAATGCGGGAATGTCATGTCCTGTCGCTCTCGCAATCTACAAGCAGTCGGCCCACCAGTCGTCAGCTTCCTTCGAGCACGCCTGTTGAGCCTCGTCCTTCGATGCAGAACTAACGTCGAAAGGTGTGCGCGTCGCTACGTCGGCCCCAAGCTCAACATCATGTCACAACTCGTCATCATCCATCTCAGATGGCTTGAGGAGACCGCCAATCTTCATGGCACGCTCGCGCTCCTGCTCCTTCGCCTCTGTGGCCGCCTGCTCGCGTTCTTCAGCGTATAGCTCGGCATTGTCGCCTGAGAACTCCTTCAACGAGATGAGGAAATCACGTAAAATGATCTTGAAACGGTTGAGGTCCGAGTTGGTGGCAAACAGCCCATCAATGAACGAGGCAATCTGGGCACTAGATATGCTGTTAGTATGGTCAAAGCGAGGTGGTAAGAGACACTTACGTCTGAAGGTTGGGGAATGCGGTAGCCAGCAGGTTGCCAACAAAGTTTCGTAGGAACTCGCGGTTCGGTGTACCAGCTGGCGCCATATCCGGTGACGTGTAAATAGGGCCTTGCAGCTTGTCTGAATCGACCAGCCAGAACATCTTCGCCAACAGCATCGCCTGTGACTTGAAGCCAGCCTTGTGGTCGCTGTCGGTGACGACGAAGAAGACATCCTGCAGAATGGTCGTGAAAAATGTCTGGAAGAATGCGTTGCATGTTTGCTGGTCCGTCTCAGACATGTTGGAGACCAGCTCGAAGCACATCGAGAGACCAGCGCTCTCGACTTCGCGGTTGTCGTGCTTGCTAGCCCACATGCAGGAGTCGATGACAAACTTGAACGAGCGCGCATCGAGTCGTAGCAAGGCTGGGAAGCAGCGCAGATTGATGGTCCGGAGAAGCTTGAAGAACTCGACACGGTGCTCCGGGTATTCAGAGAAGTCCTTGTTAATCATGTCCAGTGTGCACTCGAACACGCTGTCCATGATGTTGAGGATCTGGTCTTCCATCATGCTCTGTGGAAAGTTAGCACATGGCTCAATCGTGGCTGAGCGAGACCAACAAAGTGTTTGCTCGTTTTGGGTGTCCAACGTACATGTAGCTTGTTGATGATCGTAGTCATAACATTCAATACCTCAGCCTCACGAGCGTCGGGTACGTTGTTCTTGTAGTCGATCAGAACAGCTTCGAGCAGCTTGGGCACAATGTTGTTGTGGATCATCTCAAGGTCGTCTGCCTTCTCCACGTAGGTGTTGATGAGCTTCAGAATCTCCTTCTTAATCGTACGCAATCCGCGGACCTTGGGCATCTTGGTAGCAATGTTGCCTTCACGCTGGACTGCCTCGTCGATCAGCTGCGAACTTGCGCGGTACATTGTTAACATGTCGAAGTAGATCCGGCCAATTTGCGGGTAGAAGTAAGATCCGATCGAGCCACACGCTGCGACGTTAGTCTTCATGATGTTGCCGACAATCTTGATGACCTCCGAGTCTTGTAAGCATGCAGGGTTTTGGTTAGCTTGAGCAATGATGCTGTCCCACTGTACTCATGTTAGTGGATGTTTGTTGAGTGAGAAACGGGGATCTTACGGCTGAGTTAGGGAGCGCCATGAGATCGTGAATCAAGCGCTCTTGCATTCCCTTCTGCCCCTGTGCGCTGATCATGTAACCACATGCCTCGTAGAAAGTGTGCACTTGCTGAGGCGAAAGATCCGCGGTAATCTTGCGCAGGTTGCGTACAATCTCATCGATGAATGGCTCGTTCTCGCCAGGCTGGAGCGCCACAAAGTGTCGCCGACACTTGTTGGCAATCTTGATGAATGTGTCGCAAGCCATGTCCTGGACACCCTCGTGGGTCTCGTGCATGAATTCGAAGAGTTTGTTGACAACGGTCTTCAGGAACTTCCAGTGAGCCTTAAGGAATCGCGGGTACTGTCCGACAATGTACATGATGTTACTCGCGACCACAGCTTTGTTGTCTTTGCCTCGCTTCATCTCCGTAAGACCAAGGAGGTCCTTGATGACTGTAACCAGGAACCGCTTCTCCGTCTCTTCATTCATGGCGCCAGAGATGGAACCAATAGCCCAACAAAGGGTGTTGCAGTTTGCCCACGACCACTCCGAGCCATCCACCTGGCGTGCCAGCTTCTCGGACATGATCTGTTCGGTGTCGTTGACATCTAGATGCGTGAGGAAGACCAAGCATTCGCGGGTCGACTTGTACAGCTGAATCGTGTCGCTCTCCTTGACAAACTCACGCACAATTTCTCCCTCGTCGTTCTCAACGATGAGCACTTCCTCGGGCCTGACCATCTTCTCAATCATGACGGTTCGCAGATTCGACAGGATCTCAGTGTACTTGTTCTTGCGCAGAGGGTAGTTGGCCATCATTGAGGGGTCGCGGTTGCCGCCGGTGGTGATGCCCATGTTTAGAAGAGGGTTCATATCGGTGATTGGTAGCGCTTGCATCTCATCGTAGAGCTCGGACACAAGCTTTGTCCAGTACTCCAGACAGATCTTGAAGATCTCGCGGTCGTCGATCTGGCTAATCCGGATGAGGTAGAAGTGTCCGTGTGTCAGGAAATCCTTATTCATTAGGTTCTCGATGACGGCCAGATGCGAAGTGAAAAAGTTTGTGAGGAAGAGTGCGAGGTTGAGAACAAACTCCTGATCCCTGCTGTTGCTCGATGCGTAGGTCTGCTTAAGGTCCAGAGACAGAGGAATAATCTTGGAGATGGCGGTGAGGGTTTCTGTAAACATCTGGACAAGCTTGTCGTCGTAAGCGGGCTCGGTGTGGAGGCCTGCAATCTCAGTCAAGCACTTCAATGTGATGTTGCGGAACTCGGGCACTTCGAGGAAACGGCTGCGCAGCGTCTCGATAAGGCTCTGGCCGCTGGGTGGTGTCTCGAAGATGTAGCCCAGAGGGATCCAGTTGAGGAAGCGCAGCAGGGTCTCGAGAGTAGCCTTGATCAAAGAAGCTTCGGTTGCTGTGCGCAGAACCTCAGAGCAGAGCTGGTAGATGGATGTGAACTCGTCGCACATGCTCTGCTTGAGCTCCCTCCGCTTTGTCGATGTCATCTGCTCTTCCGAGTAGTCGAAGACCTCTTCGGAAAGAAGTCGCAGAATGACCATGTTGTTTTCGCAAATACCCAGCCCGCTGTGGCATGACGAGATGATCTCGTTGATGAATGTTGGCCAGTTGTGGGGCCATTCCTGCTTCAGAACAGAGACAAGGACGAGGTTGAGCTTGTTGAGCAGGGTGCGTTCGGAACGGCGGCGGTCGTCGTCGTTTGACAGCTGGATGATGAAATTGACAATGAAGTTGCGGATACCTTGTGGCGATTAGCAGCGCTCAGCTTCGACGTGTCGAGGGTGGCGTACCTTGACACTGGTCGCGGGGGAGGACCTTCCATCTTGTCATGATGACATTGTCGAGCACCTGCAGCCCTAGGTCTGCGCATTGTTAGCAGCGTTCCTCAGCCTACTCGTACGGTACGCGGCACACATACACTTGGTCTGCGGATACTGCGCGTCCGAGAGGATCTTATCCACGAGGAGCCAGGCATCGGGGTTCTCTTTGAACTGTTGCGCGGTTAGACGGTGTGAGCTGGCAGCGCTGCCCGGATTGCTCGGCGTACCTGGTTCAGCGTTGCCTGAGCTTGCTTTTGCTGCAGAAGGTCACTCGTCAGCTTCAAACTTTGCTGTGTGTGTGGCCACGGGTCGGACGGAGGCATACTGTGTCGCCGCGGCCCTCGTAGAAGGCGCGCACTGTGGCGTCGAGCTCTTCGATGGACAGAGACATGGCGGGCTGCTTCGCCGAGGGGACAGCTCCCGATCAGACTGAATCGTGTGCGGGCGGCCCCAAGAAGCTCTGCGACAGCCGCGGGCGGTGCTGGCGTCTGTTGTGGTAGGCGGTGGAGCGTGGATGGGAGCAGGCGGCGCGTGTGGGTTGGTCTTGGTGCCTGCAGAGAGACGACGGGAAAGACAATGGTGGGGCACGTCGGGCGGCAGAGCGAGGGTGCGGGCGCCTGGAATGGGAACAGGTGGTGGGCGAAGAGAGCTTGGCGGGCGGTGAATCCAATGCGAGGCTTTGCGGCCGGCTGCTTGTCGTATCAAGGCTTCAAGTTGGGCTGCGTTGGTTGGCAGAGCACGAAAGCACAGATGCGTGAAGAGAGCGCGTTGTGAGTTGTGATGCCGAGACAGCTAGGCGCTAGCCAGTCGCCAGACCCACGCTCAAGCTGTAAACTCACCGCACCTCTTCAAGATTTCACAGAGTCCCACAATATTACTAATGCTTTTTCACTCGCCAGAGTGTATATATATATGTGTGTGTACGTTCGTGATAGAGCGCTCGCTGGGTATCACGCTGTACCGCCCAAACCAGACCCTGTGAGGGTGCCGTAAACACCCCAACGCCATCTATGTGCCAAAGAAAAAAACGCCCCTGCACCTATCTATGTATGACCAACCTCGACAAACTTCCCGTACTTTGGCCGTCTTTGGGGTTCAAGAATACCGCCGCTACTATATCGCTCATCCTGGCTTGTTCTCTGCATATGCCCCACCTCAGCTTCGCCGCCGACTGCAGCTGGTCGCACATAGAATTGCGTAGGCGTCGACATTGTGCTCACTGGCGGCTGGGGCTGAGGTACTTCGTCTTGATAACGCAGAGCCTCGTAGCCACCATGGCCGACGGGAGACACACCAACCGTCTGATACCTTGGTTCCCGTGGCGGTGGGTAGTAGAGTTGCGCCTCTTGCGGTGGCGCAGACGAAGGTTGTGAAGATGTTGTGGGTGAAGGGTAATTCTGCTGCGATAACCGAGAATCCACGGTGGAAGGATACTGTGCGTACTGATCCCAACTAGAAGACTGAGCGTGTGTGCTCTGTGGGTAAGCTGACTGCATGAACCCAGTCTCGTACGGGGAGCCATGAGGTGTTGACCGTGTAGGTGACGTAGGTCCAGACGAATGCTGTATATATGCAGAGTGAGGAGAGTGTAGCGAAGTGACTCCAGAAAAAGGCGAGGTGTTCTCCTGGTGCTGATGCAGTGGCATGTACTTGCCCATATCAGGCGTTGGCATTTCTTGTGGTGGTGTTGTAACCCCCAGCTCGACTGGAGGTGGCAGTTCAGCTCTTTGTTCGTTCGTCTGCTTGCCTGATTTCTTTCGACGATGGAGACAGAACAGTATCAGGCACAATATAACAATGAGTGCAACAAGACCTCCTACGACACCACCCGCGATTGCGCCCACCCTGTTCTTATTTGAGTTTCTGGACGAAGAACTGGCAGTGCTTGATGGCAGGATTCGCGTCGGTGTTCGTGTAACAGAGGGTGCCGAAAGTGTGTAGTACACAGCGAGGTCAGGGTTATCCCAGGAGACAGGAGCCGTTACGGTAGCCCCACCGGTAGGTCTGTGGCATGATCAGCAACGTCACGCCGAGACAAGGCAAACGCAGGTACGTACCCTCCTCCAATGGCGGATATGACAGGTGTCGGCACGACGTAAGTGGACAGTGCCGGGTCATACTTATCCCACAAAGCTTGTTTTTCGCCGTTGTAGCCCAAGTTCATATTATGTTGGCCTTGCACTTCAGGTGAGTCGCAATTATTGGACACAGGAAACCATCCGCCGATAACCAACATCTGGTCCCTAGTAACCACGTTCGCGCTACATCCACCATGAGGGTACTTCCCGTTAGTGCTGTTACCTGTAGGGAATGCCTTGATCCACGTGAACGACGGAAGTGATAGTATGTAGGCATCGTCATAAGCGGCAGTCTCTCCAAAGCCGTATCCACCGTACAAGTAACTGTGGCACAGTCAGCTCATCATAATATACCGAAAATTGCTGCCACAATTGCAACATTTGGAAGCACCCCTACATGTTGTACGAAGAGCGATCATCAGCCCAGGTGACACCTGCGCAAAATTGCCGACGCGCCCCAGGTGTGTTTCCGGTAGTGGTCTGGGTATACCACTTCGATGACGCTACATCATAAATGAGAATGCTCTGAAGCCTGTTAGCGATAGCTCAAGAATTCCGTTCATAGACCGTGTGCGTACGCTCATATTCGCCTGAAGAAAAGGGTCAGTGACTGGCAATTGCCGAACATATCCGTTCGTTATCACTCACTGGTACGACCGTTCCGTTCTGAGTAGGATCCTCGATGCCACCAAAGTAGGCGAGCAAACCACTGTCTGATACTGGTAGGTAAACCATATGCCCCTCAGCCCTTCCAACGTTGTCGGCCGGTCCACTCGTGTTAGACAGCATTGCGGTATCGTATTCGAAACGAATAAGGTCGCTCGTTGCGATCGCAGCACCAGTCCAGTCACGACTTGTCTGATTGTTCATCCAACCACCAAAATAGAATCCTAGACCCAAGTCTTCGATGTGTGTGCCAGCACCATAGGACGCTCGATGTACGGGGTAGACACCACTGGCTTTGTACTCAGTCTGATTCCACTGATCGAGGAGCACATCGTAGGTCCACATCTCGAAGTCCGTAGGCGACCCCGCGGTAAATTCTCCTCCGAATTGATAGAAGCATTTGTTGACTTCGTCTGGCCAAAGGACGCCGCCAGATGTACTCGGTATACTTGTGGGTTTGGATAGGTTTGCGTATTGTGGAGGCTGGCCAAGTCCCGGTGTGGAGGTGTTCAGATCACTGAACAATAACCATGTATCTGACTAAACATTAATATAGCAGCTACTAGATATCAGTGCTGCCTCACTTGTGTAGTTGTCGCTTCCAGGACTCCAATCCACCATGCCACCATCAATGTATAACCTCCCATTGACCAGTGCTGTTTGGTGGCCCCACCTTCGGCAGCTGGATGTAGTCAGTTTTTGAGTCGCGACGCAAGGCAAGCGACGATCGCATGGAAGCGCATGAACAGACACAGATGTTCGCCTAGCAAGCCTTGAACGGTACAAGAGCGTTGGAAGTTTAGGGTAAGTTGGTGATGCAGACTGATCGATCCCATTTTGTGCAAGATAGGATGGTGGCTACCTACAAGTCGACGACGGGGTCTTTTTGATAGGATGACCCAATGAGACTAAATGCTGCAAAAAGGCATCGTCGAAAACATGCCATGATACGCATTCATGACGATGTGGGGTGTGGAAGTATGCGGTGCTTGTTGTGGAGAGTCGAGAGCGACGGAGGAGAAAGCGTCCTCGGCTGAGGTGTCAGTCTGTAAGTTTCGAGGTCGCCTGCGGCAGGGCTGAAGGATGCTTTAGCGGCGGACGCGAAGCTCCTCTTCCATTCGCGAAGCTTTCGGAGAGATCTGTTGGTCGCAGACCGTTGCAAGATGCGTTGGCCGCTGGGTGAGCTCAACTCCACTTGAACCATGCTGCTGGCCGTGAGACATCTGTGCCAATAGCGCCGTACCAAAAGGGTATACGAGCTTGCTCCTTTCTCGAGCCTTGGTACATCATGACATAGGGGATACGAGTTCGCTCCACCAGACAACGACGGCTTGGGCCTCGAGCTTGTGAGCCAGCAAGAAACCTGCCAGACCACAGTTGATGGGAAGTCTAACGAATCAGCTGAACATGGCGCCCAGAGGCAGCGAATGGCAGCGCAGGAAAGTCATGTTGGATTGGGGCCTGCTCAGCCGCAGCTCGATGGCTCGCACTGTGAGTGCGCCGGAATGGCCTGCTCCTTCCGGGCAGGTCGAAAATGCGGGGATCACTCAACCAGGGCCAAAAATTGCCGGACCGTTCAGTTCTGTGAGGCAGCCACAACCAACCACCCAGATTTGCGCAACGCTTCTCATGTCGGGTCTTGACTTGCGCGCCCAGCGTCTGGAAGGCGGCGTTTACAAGGTAGCTCGTTCCTTCGCCAAAGCGATTGTGAGCAACAGGTGTTGCAACCATCTAACAGCGACAACAATAATACGAAGCACACGCGTCGAGCAACATAGGCATGTCTCCCATGACACGACTGAACTGCAAATAGATGCGAACGGGTCATGAGCGATGATCACAATACTGAAAGAAAGCGAAAGAGTATGTTGGCCTAAAGCGAACCCGGAGCTCCAATACCGACTCGAAAGTCGACGCGAGCGAACTTCAGGATTAGAACGGCTGTGCAATTCCTCTGGGTTCTCCTGGAATTAAGGCATTTTCCATTTAACTGGGAATAACCTTAGGGTTATAGGAGACCGTTGACAATATGTTGAGGAAAAGAAGCAGAGGGTCACGCGAAAATGGGGGTTGTTTTGTGCGGTTGAAAGCGCGCTAGACTGAATTGAGAACTTGCAATAAAGATGATGACGATGAGTATCGACGTTGAAAGAGCATATACATCGCCAAAAGCAAATTACTATGTACCTGATTATTCGAGATGATGATGCTAAAGTTTCAGAAGTCTCTGCAAGTGCTGTTACTATTGCTGAAGAAGAGTTGGGTTGTCGTCGTTGTGTTGAGCGTCATCACCTTGAACTCCAATCTCTGGGTTGCACAAGCATTACAATTTAGTATGACAGAATTTTAGGAAGACAGTTGTAGGATTGTACACAATGCTCGTACTTTGACTCTCCTATTCATGCTACTCTAAAGACGTCTTTTAACTCACCGCCTAGTTGACTATTGTCGATCGCTTTCTTCGATTTTGAACTGTGTCAATGCTCTCCACTTTACTTCCTTTCTTTCTACTGCTTTGAGTAATTCTTTGTTTATCCCAGCCACGACCCTTTGGACAGTGAACCCACAAAGCCAGACATACTTGATGTCACTGACATTACCGCCTCTATCATCTGTGCTGATGTGATCGTCCGCGACTCGAGATGAGAGCGTGTCGCCTTGCACGAGGGTGCAGGCGTCTTTCTCCTCCTGGGGACTTTACATACTGAAGCCTGCCAGTTTCAACTGGTGCTGTACCGACTTGACTGAATGCTTCACTCTGCTTCGGCGCCAGCTTTGGCCTGCTCTATCACAGCTGGCGCGTGCTGTGTTGGAATGCGTACAAGAGTCTGAGGCAGCGGAGGCTCTGTCTCTTGCTTCGTTGCTGCCTCATCGTCATCCCTTGGCTTAGGAAGTATGGCTGTTCTAGTCAGATGATGCAGCACTATTGATGCTCGCGAGAAAAGGACCTACTGGATGCCATGTTGATAGCACGAAGTACATTGTGCCAGTTTGAGAGTACGGCTGCAACAGCTATATGAATCAGTGTAAGCGTTGATCTATGCATGACAAGGTGCCCGTGGCACTGCGGTAGAGCCTGTTGTGACAACGCACCTTCTGTGCCATCCGAGAGGGTCTGTAGCTTGTCGGCCAGCATCTGCATCTGATCTGCAAGGCCACCACTCAGCGCCTGCAGGTCTTTGAGGTTTGCGAGTTCAGTTTTTTTGTCGGCAATCTTCTGCTGCAGAAATGAGGACTGTTGGGATGCGCCCATCGACTGGCCACGCAGATGCGCTGGCATCGGACGAGAGTAGTTGGACATGACGACTCGGATAACAGGTGTTCTTGCTCGCTCGCCGCTGATGTTGTTGCTGTTGCACGACTTCGAGGTTCTCAGCGCGCTGACCCCACTCACGTGTTGGCGTGTCAATGTGTCGCACAAGGTGGAGCCGTCAACACAAGAAGTTAGCGTACCGTTGCTAGGTAAACAACGCCCGCAGCTTTTCGACAAGGCGATAACGAGACGGAAACAACGAACGACACACGTCCTGGTTCGTCGCCGCGCCGCCATCGCACACATTTCGCACATTATCCTCAGCCTCGACATACCTACTCTGCGCTCATGGCGCGCCTGAACGAGCCGCCGGTTGCCCCTCAGCCGTCGGCCGACAACATTGAAGTTGTCAAGCGCCGCTTTCTGCGCCAGAACCGCGAGCTTGCAAAGTGCGTATTGGCTGTATACAGTTTAGATGAAGCATATGTTGATTGAGGTTCAGAACCAACTCGCAACAATCTCTGCGCATTCGCACCCTCGAGAGCGACTGTTCGCGACTTCTCGCCGAAAACCTCGCCCTCCGCGAACGCGCAATGCATCTGCAGCACACAGTCGACAAACAGTCTGCTACCCTATCGTTTGAGAATATCGATGCGGTCAAGTCACAACTAGAGGCTAAGATGCAGGAACTCGGGAGCTTGGTCGCGTCATTGGGGCAGCCGAAGCAGAGCGACAGGCGGCGCAAGACCCAGCAACTGGCAAGGCATCGCCCACAGGAGAGGTCATTCAGAAGTGGGTTATGTATACAAGAGGTGGAGGACCGAATGATGCCCACCATCGACGAGGGCAAGGACTACCCACGACGCACAATGAACGCAGACGAGATCCGTAACATGCTGGAAGACCCTGAAAGCCAATCGCCTGATCTTGGACCCCCTCCTACATCGAGCTTCGAAGCTGAAGAACCCATCGCCTTCGACCCCAGCCGTGAACCGGACGAGCAGATGGAAGATGCGCCGGCGGAGAACGAGCCTGAGTTGCCAATGAATCTGGAGACAAGGAAAAAACGCCGGGAGAGTGGGCCCAAGCTAAACATCCGCCGTATATCTGTGTTTGAGTCACCAGAGGAGACAAAGGAGAAAGCAGTCAAGCCTGTGCGCACTGGAGCTAAGAGGAAGTTCAGTGTACAGGAAGACGAGGATCGGGCAGAAGCACAGGATGAACAGTTCAACTTCAATCGCAGAACTGCGCAAGACAGGGAGGAGGAAGATGTACCAAACGAGGCACCCAGAGCTCAATCGCCAGCGCGGCCGGTCCTCAGTAGCAGTAAGCTTGCTTCATCGGTCCAGATACAGTTCAATGCTAACCTTCTCAGAACCTATCAATACCGACCCAGTACTTTCGCCAAAGAAACAGCGGTCTTCTGCAAAAGAACAAGAGAAGCCACAGAAAAAAAAACTACCCAGTATAAATCCACGCGGACGCCCGCGTGTTGCAATCTCACGTACCATCACCCCGCCAGAACTGCCTATGCTAGCAGCTCCCGAAGTCATACCCACAGCCGAGATCAAACTCGACTCTCTTCCGCCCAAGACACCTGCTGCAGACGCTGTCTTCTCCCCACCCTCCACAGAGCCTTCAACTTCACGCAACGACAACAAAGACACCCCTCCGCCGGGGGATGTGAGTTCAGGTAACCAGACTGGGCAAGCCGGGCGGCCATCGCGAAGAGCACGCCCGCAAGTCAGCTATAAAGAACCTAGTCTGGCTGTCAAAATGCGCCGTGATGGTAAACTGGCAGATGCCATTGTACCTCAAACAGACAGAAGAGCGAGTGTGGAGCCCCGAATTGCACATTTGACAGCAGGAAAGATGGCAATTAAGTGTGAAGCTGGTGAGGAGGAGGCTGAGCTGGGGAGCCCACTGCGACAGAAGCTGGACAGACGAGAGAACACATCACCTCCAGAGGCACTGCAGACAAACCAGTCGACAACCTCAAAAGCCATTTCTGCATTGATCGATGAGACAAGCACAGCAAGACGAAGGGCGTCGTCGAACTTCACAACGATCAAGCCTCCAGACGAACCAACGTCTAAAACCACCGAGTCCAACGCACCACATGAGCCAATTGTCAAAGAAGAGGCAGCCGATAAGGACAATCTCGCCATTTTTGACTTCAACGAGTCCTCACCTGTCGACGCCACGCGGCTGAAAATGAACGATCTTGCAAAAGTAGCACGCAACGCCCGCCGACATTCGTCTGTGCCCGCCCTTATCACCAACGAATCCGACAAATCAGACGGCGCTCTTCCTTCACCACACAAGCGCACGGGTAGCGGGACTGCCAAAACCGTCACAACCACCAGCCTGGCAAAAAGCACCTCTGCGGCTAGGTTGAACGCGAAGAAGGCTTCTGCACCGCTCTCGACGGCACCCAAAACGGTGGATATGAAGACAAAGGTGGACTCTGCTGCAGCAGCAGCAGAAGCAGAGAAGGCTAGTGCGACGAGTTCGTTGAGAGCAGAGAGGATAGCTAGTCGGAGAAAGAGTATGCTGCTCTAGGAGAGCACTATTGCAACTACGTTCCTCGACGTTGAGGAGGTTGGATGACGGAGGGGATACAGTGTCAGGGAGTTTAGAAGGGTTGTTGCTTTCCACGCGCGATACCAGGTCGCTAATGGCCTTTTGTTTGTCAGCAATACAATATCCACTTTGAACGTCGCGTCACTTGAAATCAAAATCTTTGCCTGCGCAGTGTGCGCAGTGAACGCAGTGGTCGCCGTGGTCGCCGTGGTCGCAGTTACCGACACTAGATCAATTCACGAACTAGTCCTCAGCTTCTCCAGCTCAGACATATCCACAACCCGCAACTCCCTTCGCGCCCACAGCACCGTACTCAATACTAACCCCGGCACATACCCACCTCCAATCATCATCCCTTCTCTCCACTCGTTCCCTTTGCTCAACTCCAATAATACCAACACAGCGCACACCGCCCCATTAACGGGCACAAGATACCGAGCCAGCAGCTTCTGAGCCTCCTCAGACAACCACGAGACATCCTTGCGGTCCGCCGCGCCGCCATCAGTGAACACAGACCCCAAACCTCCCCTCTTCCGCCCCTTGTTTGCCTCGACTATCCCCGTGCTGCGCGGTGGGAGTGGGAGATAGTACAGCGTATATGCGCTCGCAGCGAGACTGGAGATGGCGAGGAAGGATGAAACAATGGTGGATAGGCGCAAGAGGCCAGGTAGCATGAGTACAGCTATCGAGAGGGGGAGGACGAGCAGGAGGAGCGTGTAGATGTGTGTGTTTGATGTGTCGCGTGCGCTGAGAATGGTGAGGAGGCGGTCTTGGTCTGGTGGGGGTTGTTAGTTGGTGGTTGGTAGTAGGAGGGAACTGTGGTATATGTACCTTGTGCGTCCATACCGGCTTCTACTGTGTCTTCGTCGTCTGAGGAGTCCGGGTAGTGAAATGTTTTGCGGAGGCGTGTCGCTGCCATTTTGAGACGGAGAGGAGATGCAGAGAACCTGGCGAGTATTTGACAAACGGCAGTAGTCTGGCTGTAGACGGTGTGGTAGGGAGACGTGGATGGTGTTGCGCGCAGGCAGCAATTGTTTTCCGCGTTCACATGCGATGACGATGTTTCGTGCGAGGAAGGCGCGCGTGGACCCTGGTTTTAGTGTGCTTGTGGCGCATGTGGCTTGGTATTCACAGTTTCAACGCATAGCTTCTTTCTGGTATGGGGACTCATCTAGAATTGTGCTCTCAGATTAAGTAATGTCGAGATTGACATCGACATTGCTTTACCACTTCCACATGATCGAGTCGACAGACGGACTAGTCATCATTGTGCCGGCAAACGGGATGCTGTTGCAAGGCGACTTCTACATAAACTTTCGTTGCTCCACGAACCGTTGATCGATCTTCTGTGAGTGATACACAAACTTGACAAAGTATCGGCTCTATACCCTTGAAATGCACGAGGACATCCTGTGGAGTGCCTTAGGCACATTGCGCGATGTTCTTGTCGTCTGCGAAGACTGGCTGCGAGATTTGAAATGTCAAAGTAATGGAAAGAATTCCAATAGCGCTAGTCAGATCAAAGTTGCTTTGCTGCCTCAACATGCGGCTGGTGTAAACATCCTAACTCAGCGGTTGTGTCGCTCAATCTCGGCTCGAACCGACGTCTGTGGCTTTTCACGATGCCGCGAGGATCCGGCAAGCCTCGTCAGCCTTATGCACCCTTGAAAAATTACCCTTTGCAGTCCCGAACAACATTGCCCGCGTCGATCATCCGCAACCTCTTAAGGTTTCTTGCTTTCGTGCAAGAATCTATCACAATGTCATTATACGTTGTTGTCTTGTCAGCCGATGACAGCCTGGTGTTGCTTTTCATGTTGTTGACACGCGTAGCCGGCACCCCTTGACTTCTAAACAAAGAATACGACGTCACCACCAGCCTCAACTTTACGCGGCAGTCTGGAACTTTGCTCAACGCTCAGCAAGCGTCTGCTCTGACCACGCCGGTACGCTTGTCAGCCAATTGCTGGTGCGCTGCTTCGGTCCTAAGACGTCGCTACGGCCACTCAGCGGCTTGCGTGTCGTCGTTGCGCAGCACCTTCCTTAGGGGCAACACGTCATAGCTTGCTAGCCCGAGTCAATCTCCATAAAAATTGAGACCGCCCCGTCGACCGCGTGTATGAGGTTGGGAGGCCCCAGATTCAGGATCTACGACACCGCTTCCGCCTCACAACAACAGTCTTTGCCTGTTACTTGCGTTTGCCGTGCTCACAATTACTGATTTACCGTCGTCAAGCCCTGAACGCCGTACAAACCATGGGTCTTTTCGGTCGCCGCCGGTCTGAGAACTCCGCTGCGACAGCAGTCGAGCAGAGCCACCCTGATCTCACGAAACCGCAGCTCAAGCGAGCGACGCGAACACGTAAAACCTGGGCCCTCATCACATCCTTCTTCCTGTTCATCGCTGTCATCTTCCTCATTCTTCTCCAAATCAGCGGTACATACAACAAGCACCTTTTGCGCGACTGGTACTTCATTCGCCTTGATCTCAGCAATATCGTCCCGTCGTCGGTGCCCAATTTCGCCCTGATAAACACCATTGCCCAGACGCTGGGTCTGCACGATTTCTACCAAGTCGGCCTATGGAACTTCTGCGAGGGCTACAAGGGCGAGGGCGTGACCCATTGCTCCCATCCTGAGACGCTGTATTGGTTCAATCCGGTCGAGATTCTGCGTAATGAGCTGCTTGCTGGAGCGTCCAGTAAGTATCTCGAATTATCCTTCATACGACATCGTCGCTAACATTCTATAGTCAACTTGCCTGCTGACATCAATGACATCCTCGACTTGATTAGGCTCGTGTCCAACTGGATGTTTGGTCTGTTCCTGACTGGCACCGTACTCTCCTTCGTCCTCATCTTTGTCATGCCCCTCTCCGTTTTCACCCGCTGGCTCGCTCTCCCCGTAGCCATCCTCGCATTCCTCAACGCCCTCTTCGTCACCGTCGCCTCTGTTCTCGCAACCGTCATGTTCATCATCTTCCGCAATACTATCAGTGGCGTGGCCGAACTGAACATCGGCGCTACGATCGGCACCACTATGTTCGCATTCATGTGGGTAGCCAGCGCCTTCACCATTTTCGCGTGGCTCGTGCAAATGGGACTGTGCTGCTGCTGCGCTAGCAGACGAGACGTCAAGACCGGACGCAAGAGGGGCAACGAGAAGGCATACTCCATGGACGCTGGTGCAAGGGGAGGTGTCGCCGATGGCCCTGTTATCGCCGAAACTGAGCCCAAGACTGCGCATCCCGCGCGTGGCGTCAAGTTCTGGAAGCGCCGCTAGCAGCTTCGCGAAGCGCAGCTTGAATACATGATTTTGCTTTCCACTCCAAGATGGTAGATGCGAGTTAGGTTCCCTATTTCTGCATGGTAACGAGCAAGCGAGGCGTTGGTTTTGGTGGATTTTGTCCTTCAGGGACATTGAGCATCTCTTGAGCTTAGATCTAAATATATCCTTACATAATGCAGTCACACGATACTGGAGATTCATCTTCAGTCATCAGTGAATACCTTTACCTTGTGTCGTACTTATGTATGTTCAGTAAGGATGTGTTTCTCTACAAGCAAGTCCCACTTTGCCTAAGCCCGGTGTCTTTGAGGTTCAGAGATCAAAAGGTGCTAAGGTTCTCTCCATGATAATAACGTATTGGTGCTGGTAGCATCTTACGCTATCATGTGAATTGTTGGTTACTGGCAAGTTCAGTTTCAATGCATTTTAGAAACGTGGCTATATTCTCATAGCCGCATATCACACCCACACCCCTCCAATCTCCTTTAGTATCAACACATCTCCTGTCATCCAAGACTAATGAACGTAACAACAAACACCCAACAAGCTCCTCAAACCTAGTCTCCCCTTGCTCTACGTTCTAAGCTCCAGCAGCCAGCCTCCAGCATACATTGATCAACGCACTTGTCGCACTGATGTGCGCCAGCGTCCTCGGCAGGGCAATGTTACCCAGATACGCAGGATAGTGCACCAGCAACTTCGCAATGACGTGGAAGCCCAGCAAATTGACTATCTGCGCATCGTTGGGTGCCAGGACCTGTGCAAGCGCTGCAGCGAGTGCGAAGCCTGAGAACACTCATTAGCCTACTTGCCCACTCCATTTCAACAAAAACAATCAAAGCACACAAGACATACCAGGGAAGTTCTCCATCAACGCATAATGCGCACTCCTCAGCCTCAACGGGAGTCCGTCTAGCTCCCCAACATGCTTCCTAGGGTGATCGTTATCCAGACCCTCTTCCCTCGCCATGGCTTGACCAGCCGCCGAAGCAGCGCCTGATGCGCCAAAGGTCCAAAACAGGTACAAGGCCGACAGAGCAGGAATAGCGCGCCCAGAAGTAATGGAAGAGACGCCTACGCCGGGCAGAAGCTTGATGAGTGCGTGGGTTAGAGATTGGCATATGCTGTTTGGGTTTGTGAGGTAAGATGTCAAGGGCACCATGGCGAGGTACAGGGGCGCTGCGGCCATTACGATGGCGCCTGAGGGGTTGATACTGGGTATTGTCAGTTGTTACGCTGTTAATTAGAGAGCTGAAGATGTACACGCCATTCTCGGCTGCTACGCGCTTGGCTTGTCGTTTCTTGTCGTCTGCCATGATTGGTTTTTCTGCGAGGTTGTTATCTGATGTGAATGTCGAGTGCTGTTCTGAGACAGTCAATAGTCATGAGGGTCCAGATAAGGTTATATATGCGCATACAACCGAGATCCGATAGAAGCTATCAATGACGTGCCGACAGGGCGCTGTTCCTGAAGTGGGAAAGTATCTGGAACTGTGTAGAGAAATGCGGGGTAGGTGTGGTGCATCCCCATGTCCGTCGTTCAAGACACCACAACACGTCCATCATAAGTGAGTCGTTAGTGGTAGGTTACTCCATCGTCATCGTCGTCGTCGTCGTCCTCGATGTATTTGCATGTATCGCAGTTGCTTGGCTTCTGCGACGCTGCGTACTTTAAGACAAACAACGGCAAGTTTCTGACACAACCCTGCCGCTCTTGACCTCGCCTTGTGATATTTTACATCTCAGTCACAGGATACTATCAGATACGATCTCTTGTTTAGGGAAAACCAAGAATATATCAAGTTCGTCTTCAGCTAAGACGCTGCTTGTGCATCTATATCTAAGAACAACGATCGCGATGAGCTGGACCTAGGGCGGACTTGAGTACCTTACCAGCGGACGCATTCATCTATGGCAGTAGATGGTAAGTATGTTGTATCTAGAGGTCATATCTTGTCCGAGATGTGCTCAGAGGCGAAAGTTAAGTCGTTGTGTTCTTCTGGGCTAACCGGAGTCACTCGAGAAATACCAGCCCGTTCGATCTACTGCTGGCTCGTGTGTCGACTGGCAGCTTAGGGCATCTCTATTCATGTACGCTAATAGTATATCTCGTCGCAATGCGTTGTGCGATACGAGATGTATCTGGTCCAGAGAAGTGGATCTAATGTTGAAATTGGAGGCGTTGCAGCCAAGAGGGCACAAAGGTAAGAATGCCCAATCACTCAGCCACGTGGGCGCTCAACCACCCTTCACAGTAATCTATAGCGACTCTACCTCCACACCACCCGTTTACGACATTGATCAGAGGATCATTGGGATTAGATCGCATGCATTCGTGTCTTCCTCCGTTCGAACCATCGCTCAGCCTACGATGGAAACTCACCCTTGTCCTGCGACGGGTGGGCGCATATTGCTGACTGACTGCAACCCTGACGCGCCAATATGTTTGGCACTCGCCTCAATATGGCCATCTAGCTGCATGGTGCCTGTCAGGAAGGCATTCAATGTTAGCTAGGGCGGCCTCTGCCCCGCCCCATCTCCTCAGCCTGACGACACCATCCTTACTTCCCAGCTTCCTGCAAAGTGCTTGACGCGCGATACTCGACATGCACCAGCAAGCTAGAGCACAGAATCCAGAAGGTCAGTTCGCGGATGGTCTGGAAGAATACACATCCTTGTATGGAGGACCCCTACAATGGAATCACATGAAGCCTGCCAAATTAGCGACGACGACCATCCAGGAATTAGACGCTTCTGCAACGCCTCCCTCGACACGCGACCATAACCCAACAACTTCAAAATTTGCCAATGCGTCTTACAACTTAGCTGCGAACATACCAAAGTTCAGACGACATGCTGAAGGCCTTCAACTCGCAGCTGAGGCTCCGCCTCGAACCTCGTCCCTTGGATACTCGGCAGAACTCCCTGCTGACGAAAATTTTCCACGACCACCCATGGGTCATTCTCATTCATTACCGAGCACTGTATCTACGCCGTCTAGTACTGGATATCATGTGCCTCAGAGCAGCCCATGGTTTGCATCACAGGCCTCCACATCGGTATCTCAGTCGCCGCCATGTCCGGATGTCCCACAGCCTTTGAAATTCAAAAGATCAGCTACTGTGCCTATGACCCCACCGATGTCCAGCGCAGGAAGCAGCGAGGGGGGAATTCGTGACTCAATGCAGTCACTCAATATTAGCGAACAGCAACCTGCACCCCTACGGTTGCCCATGAGTCCAATTAGCCTTCCACGGGCCACGTTATCACGGATGGGCACTGTGAGTAGTACTACGAGCAGCAGTGTTGGTTCTTTGCGCTTGCACTCACCCTCGATCACTTCACCAACTAGCTCTTTCACAAAGTCCAAGTTCTCTGTCGCTGCGTTCACGACGGGTGCTTATGAGAACGAGGCACCGGATATGACTTCAGAACAAGCCAAGACGGAAATTGCGCGGCGTCTTGGAAACAAGAAGATCACATCAAGTAGGAAAGGCTCCTCGGGTTCCTTGATCATGAAAGGTCTGTCTTTGAAAAAGTCGGATACTTCCTCTATTGTAAACGGAAGTCCATCTCTAGAGGTCTTAAATGAAGTTCTCGAGGAGGTTGCTGAAGAGGGTAGCCTGTCTCTACTCCAAGCCGTGGTCTCCATGGGCGCAGATCCTGCAGGCAGGACGAAGAAAACTAAGCATGAAGCATTATCCAAGGCAACAGCAGCAGGACACGCCAGAATAGTCGACTACTTACTCCGCAATGGTGCAAAGTATGGCGAAGTCCGTTTAAAGATCAAATACACCCCCACTGATTACGCGCTTTTGTCAGCCGCATACAAGGGCCACGCAGAGCTCGCCAGTTGCCTTATCGCATCTCACGGTGCCAACCCACTGACAGAGCAGTGGCCGCGAGAAATCGAAGACACGCAACATTACTGGGCGCAGAGTCAGGTGCGACTCTCAAAATTGAGTGTTCTGGAGGGTATTTCGCGATGGAAGAACGCCGAGGATGGCATGAGCGTCTTGAAGTTCATTATGGGCAGCTCGAGATTTGATCCAACCATCCTCGTGTCAGGCTTGTTTGACAGCAAGAGTGAACTACAATCCGCCAACTATCAGCACCGACCGTGGCAAACGACTTATGAGTCATCTGCGCTCGCATGCTTTGTGACTGCTGGTTGGGCGGACACAGTAGAGGAGATGTTGGCTCTGAAAGGCGCACCCAAGGATTACGAGAAAGAAGATGATGTGCAGCAACACCAGGAGAAAAAGACCCGATTCGTATCACCAATCAATGCATTGACCAACGATACGTGGCAGAAGAGACCTGAAGACGCGCTACGCATACTCCACCTGCTTGTCGATAGAGGTTTCGATCTTTGTCTCGCTCAGCGCACCCCAGCCGACTTGGGAAAGAGGACCGCCCTTGGGAGAGCTATCGCAGCAGATGCGGCACAAGCCGTTGAACTCATACTTCAACACAAACCTGCATTGGTCCGAGAGGAGATACTCTTTAGGCGCAACAAGAGGGAGACTAAGGGTTTACCATTCGTCGTTGCTCTTGCGTCAGATAGACTAGAAGTTGCGAGAGTACTACTTCGATCCGGTGCACATCCCCGGGACCCCGCGATTGAGGACATGAACATCCTGCAGTTTGCCGCAAGCGAAAGTGGGGAAGCAGCGACATCCATGCTGCGGGATATGCTTCCTATGGCACCAGAGTTGACGTACGAGGCACTCGAACTGGCTATTAAACGCAACAACAAGGGTAATGTGCGTGTGCTGCTCGACTTTATCTCTGCTGCAGCCATCCGTGGTGAAATTGTAGCTTTGCCACCAGCCTACGATTCGATACTTCTCTGCATGGACACCGACAAGGACGTCGAGACCAAGTTCAGATATGCGTCACTTATCGACATGGTATATCAGTGGGACGCAGGCCGCGCCCTATATCGACCGCAACTCCCGTCAATCCTGAATGCCATTCGAAAAGACAACTATGCAGGAGTTGAGAAGCTCATGCAGCTTGGAATTATAGATGGGAAGTCATTGGTACTGAATAGCAAAGCGCGGCCTATTGGCGAATCAGGCGAGTGGACGGTGTTGGAATGTTGTGAGATGACAAGGAGGAGCTCGGATTGGCTTGCGTTATTGAGGTATCACGGTGCGCCGTTGTATGAGTAAATGTCTACGCGTGTTGCATATTTTCTTACTTCAATCTTCTGTAAGAGGGTGGTTGAAAGTTGGATCGAGAAAATTTACCATGGGACAACCTTAGTGTCCATCCACATCTTGGCCTTGTTCACACTCGGTGTGCACTCATTGAGCACTGTAGCCTTAATGGAACTTAAAGACTTCTGAACTCGGTCAAAATTTCGTCCTTGATAGTCCAAACGGTGGCGTCTGAGCACAGGTTCTCCAGGCTCGAACGCTTCCAGCCAGATCCGGGATCCACCCAAACGACCTCTCAGGTTTGACCTGCACGTTGTCATGCAGAGCTTGACACCTAAGGGATGGAGGTTCCTCACTGTTTGCTCGAGATGCTTCATACAAGGAGCCTACTGCACTGCTGATAGGCGAGCTGAAACATCATACACTCTAAGTGGCATGTGAGGTTCGGTGATGGAACTGCTCCAGATCGCTATGTTAACGAATGAACCCGAAGCACTAGCATCATACTGTGTAGTTGTTTGGTAAGCTCGGAGTTCCTTCAACCAAAAGCCTGCATAAGATCATTTGACACTGACGATGTTCTGTCAGCAGTAAGTGCAATTCGTATGGCGTGCCACATTGAGAAACCCGCGCGGGTATACCAATCGGGACTAATGTGTGCGCTAAACCCTGAATATTCCCGTCTGACGCCGTCTCCACAGTTGGATATGAGGAGATGTAAGATGTGCTTGCTGGTCAATATAAATCAGCCCAGTAAGCGCTCCACTAAGCAATTACGGCATCCGGCATGGAACTAAATCACCCAAAAACGGCTGGACAATTGCTCCGACCGACGGTGTCCGAGTATCTATAAAACGGGGCCACTGCTCCATCACCTATATATCTTCAGTACCAACATTTCTATCTATCGACAAGAGCATCTTGCAGACTATTTGTTCGTTCAATTTCTTACCTATTCGCTTGATCTTTTCCCAAGTACCCACCTACTATATCCCAGCCCACATCATGGTTGTCGTCGCCGTCGTTGGAGGAACTGGCAATGTAGGAAAGACGATAGTCGATGCTTTCAAAGAGGACGGCAAGCATGAAGTGATTGTGCTTGCTCGCAAGGCGAGTGATCATTCTCCACCTCCCTCGCTAGTGGCACGTTTGTAACCTTAGCAGGCTCCAGAAGGAGAAACCGCAGTTCCGATATTCGCTATTGACTACAACAACATAGACCAGCTCACCAAAACCCTTGAGGACAATAAGGTCCACACCGTGATCTCTACCGTCCTCATGTACGATCCTGTAGCAGCCGAATCAGAAAGAAATGTGATAGCTGCGGCAGAGAAGTCATCAGCAACGAGGCGATTCATCCAGAGCAATTGGGGTGATAGAGCGCCAGAGGATAAGTAGGTGATACTAGGACGGCCTTTCAGAGGTCTTGGTTGCTCAAAGATATTCGCTAATATTGCTGGCCAGATCTCTTTGGATCGGACCCAACGCCTTTCGAGAGCAGAACATCAAGGTCCTTCGTCAGACCAGTCTCGAGTGGACACAGTTCCACAACGGACTCTTCCTCGACTATTACGGCATACCACACGTCGAGTCATATCTAGTTCCCCTGGTCTTTGCGGTAGACATTGCCAATAGGGCAGCTGCCATTCCCGGCGCTACAGGCGACGAATCACTGAGCTTGACCTACACGAAGGATTTGGGCAAATTTGTGGTCGCAGCGCTGAGCTTGTCCAAGTGGGACGAAGCTCTGTACTGCTACAGCGACCAACTATCCATGAAGGAAATTGTGAAGCTTGCAGAGGAGGCAACTGGTGAGTTGTGTGCTCAAGCGAGAAGATGTGAAGCTAATTTATATGACCAGGGACCAAATTCGATGTCACCTATGACTCGGTTGAGAAGCTCCGAAGTGGTCAGATCACTGAGCTACCTTCTCACAAGCCCACGTATGAGTTCTTTCCGAAAGAAATGCTGGTGGACCTTCTGGCTAAGTTCGGTTTGTGGATTGTCTATGGCATCATGTATCGTCCCAAGACGGGATCTCTGAATGAGAAGTTCCCAGAAATCAAGACGACGACCGCAAAGGAGATTATTGGCGCTTGGAAGGGTAAGTGATTGACTCAATACTCAGAAGAGTAAGATGGGAGACCCCAGTATAGCGAAACACGACGCGAGGTCCCATGTGCTAGCATCTAGTGTCAGCCTAATCTCCCATACCTTTTCCATTATCTGCTGCGTATCATCTAATGCACCTGCTGTGTGACCTTTGCCCAGCGTCGACAACAGAGTCGAAAATTGATATTCTTGCGATTCTGAAGCCAAACAGCCGGCAACACATAGCGGCCAAGCGAGAGCACGCATCTGATGCGAAGGAATGGTTTGAAGTAGTGCGATGGCCTGGGTGACATTCACCCTAATGGCCGGGTTCCGACTGTGCCAGCCTTCCACAGTGACCGTAAGGTAGAGCTGGGCTGCATACGCCCAGATCAGAGTTGATGACGTGGACGCAGTGGCTTGCATCTGAGTAGCGATGATGTTGGACTTAAGCTTAGTCGCAATAGTTTGGGCTCGACTGTTGAGCTCCACATCCGAGAGATTACTGGCTTCAACGTGTTCCCGTTTCCATACATTCAAAGCAGAAATCTCAGCGATTGATAGGACGACCCAATTGCTGCAGCCGACGATGCCTGAGAGTTGGATCTGAGCATCGCCTATATTCGGCGTTCCAGCATCTGGTTGTTTGAGGATTTTAGGATGATACTGTGAAAGCTTGGGCGATGCTTGAAGAGCAGTACTTGCTAGTATATCAATGAAGATGAGCAGGCCTGCACAGAATCTGAAGCCGGTTTGATCGGGCGACCAGATGTAATTGTCAGGCCCTGGGTTAATCCACAGTGGGTGTCCGATGCCTAGAAGCGTCGAGACTAGTTTTGACTGGCTTTGATTCTGAGAGGACATCTCACTCCCAGAAGTGGCCATGATTTCTTTGAACAAGGTGTACGCAGGAGGGAGATGCGAGTTCCATGGAGCTGACCTGCCCACGGCTGTCTCGAAGATGAGAACTTGCATGATGTTCTCCAGCAGTTCTACTTTTTCCAATGTCGATGTTGTTGTGCGCTGGTTCAGGTCTTGCGCAGCGATTTCTTCTCGCAGGCTGGCAAAGCATTGTTCGGTCTGCTGTTCCACCTCTTCCCATCGCACCTGTTTACAGTGTGCATGCTCGGGCCCGGTCTCAATATCCGTAAGTACCGTGGTGAAGTAGTAGCATGATAACCCCAGAGTAGCATGGTATGCGATTCTGCTCTTATTCAACAGTGACAGCAACCAGCTGCGGCCTGTCTCGTATACGTTGTTTTGGTAAAATGGGAACAGAGCCGGAAACACAAAGTCGAGGTACTTCATGATGAAGTCCATCTCAATATTAGATGCTTGTGTGAGAGTACCCAATGGACGCTGCTGATGATGGCTCCAGGGTAAAGAGGAGATCAGGGATGGATCTTGACTGGTCGAATCACTTACCAAAGGCACTGAATGACTGCTTGAGCTGTGAGACTTCTCACTTTCGATGTTGAATAGATTGTTGGATGCCACTACATCAGGTATAATCGTGACTTCGTGCGTAGGGGCGCCAGCTAAGCTGTTGTTGGACATGCTTGCTCGTTCTCTTCTGTACGCTGATTTCTGTTTGATCTCATTTTTGACCAGGTTGGTTTTCCGCCGCTGCTGCTCGCCTCCATCCATCCATTGTGGTTTCGGTCCATGATCGCACTCGATCTCTAAGCTGCTGCAACCTCCACATTTTGGATGTGCTCCATCACACTTCTTGCGTCGAAGCTTGCAAGTCCAACATCCGTCATTTTTTGGAGGCTTCCTGGTGACAGGCATAGTGGTAGCTATTGTTCTCTCATCATCCAGGACATCCGAGTCCAGCTGTTGGACGAAAGACAAGGATATCAGTAAGCGCTAGTGTACATTGCGCCCAGTCAAGGAAATTATGATTATCTGAGACACAACAGGAGCATATCGTACAAGAAGCTTGTGGAACAGAATGTTAGGAAGTATGTACAACAGTTGCCCCCGTCCCAAGTCTGCCAAAGAAAGTTTGATGGTGGTTGGGAGGCCCAACGTTGTATGAGGGGTCTGCGCCGACACCAATCCTCATTGGATCGCCAACCAGCATGACGTGATCGTCATCCTTCGACCCCTTATCGCCCTCCAGACAGCTCGTAAAATTTTCCTCTCGCTGTGCGTACAGTGCTGATAGCTAACTTCTTACAGGAACACGATACTGCGGCTCGCACTTGATGGGATTACCCGGATATCTCCCGTCCTTAGTATTGACTTGTGTTGTTGTTCCTTTGATCGCCAGCTCCGGGGTGGCTGCGCTTTATTGCGTAATGGCTGAGGTGCCATTTCTGTCTGTGTTCAGTGCATGCCCCAAGTCTCTGCAGTATTGGTTGAGTCAACTTACCACGCCTTTCTGACCCTCGAACAATTCTGTCCACTGGGATAGAGCATTGAGCTCAAGCAGCTCATCCTATGGCCATTCCTTACAACTCATCTCTGCGACTGTCAGGTATGTGTACGTCTCGGTGCTTGATGAAGCTTCAGAAGATGCTGCGCTTAGAGATGCTGCGCTTTTAACTCGCAGCCACCGTATGCGTAGTATGTCAGGTGCCATCCCAAACATAGGCATGACTTCATTGCAATAGAATTCCGTGGCTTCTCTCTCATTTTCTGCGCGCGGTTTCCACTCTATAAGGACTACTAAAACCACGTCGGCGTTGTCTTTTCAAATGTCAACTAGCTGATACTTCCCAGCATCGTAGAAACATCAAGGAAGAGTAGACCAACCGCCTTCCCAATTCTTGTCTTGATACTTGTTGAGCTCTTCATATGATCTAATATCGAATGTCGCATCTTGAATTTGTGCAGGTTGACTGGTGCGATTGACTTGGCTCTTTATCTCATTGATGGTCATCTTCGGATCACTTTGTTCGTACAAGGTGAACCACTTGCATGGAACGTCCATAGATGCTCCACGTTCCAGCTCTTTCTCCAAAGGCATCTCAATCCATTCTCCAAACTCTGCGCCGTGAGAAGAATGGGATACCATCTCTGGTATGTGTTCGTTCTCGTACCACGTGCTTGCTAGTGGCACAGTGAATACTCCATGTATAATTCAGCAGGAGTAACGAAAGCGTGACATGTCTCCTAACGGTACTAGAAATGGCAAGGAACCTTGGCATAACCCGTGCGCTAGAACATAAAAGCCTGTAATAGCAGAGACTAAGCCACACGCACCTGCGCTTTTAGTTAGGTTGTCCCCTGCGTTGTTTTTCCCATGAGCGTTGGCAAAGTTCGCCCCGCTATTTAGCATATAAGACAGCTCTAATGCGCCGTAGATAATGATGTTGGCAACATTGCTATAGCTTTATAATTAGTTGCCTTTAGTAGATAGCGGAGTAGTATTGCGGGGTAACTTACGTTGATAGAGACGCCACGAAGAAACACATGTTAAAGACAGACCATACTTTGAGCCGTTAGCAGCGGTAGAAGGACGTTGCCTTTCGAAGGCCTTATATAGACTAACCGCCAAGATATAAACCAAATGCATTGTAATACTCCTTAGTTTTGCCGCCATAAGAGTCGACAATCCCCATCTGAGGCATTAGTAACACGCCATAGCCGCCATAGTAGAATGCTATATTACGTTGTTAGCTCCCACTTTTCCTTTCAAGGAGCGAAGAAGCAGAAAGCAAGGAAGCTAAAGCTAGTAAACTTACCGAAAGCTGTAAGCACAGTATACGCAAACGTGTTGCCTCTGACCATTTCCCATTGCGCACTGATAAGAAGGCCGATACCAGCTAGAAAACAGAGATTTGCTATGAATATGCTTTGGTTTGAGATATCTCCAACCCCTAGCATGGACAGTGAAAGAGTCATTAGTGTAGTTGCAAAGCTGCCGAAACCCAACGGTCCCTATGAATATACCATGTCAATTTCTTCATCGCGATTGTTTGTGATGTGCCTTACGGGGTCAGCAAGCCGCTTGAGTGGTGCCTGGTTACTGCTGTCCATGTTCGGATGATAATCTTATCAAGCTGGTCGCGGCTAGTGGACTGCAGGAATGTCTCGGAGAATGAAGTCTTGGTGGTCTTCAAGTATTCAAGAAAATGTCTGTGCTCTGTAGCGTGAATTCAAATGCTAGCCTAGAAGCTGAGTTTCGACGCGTCGCAAGTACTTCTAGGTCACGTTGTGTGACTTTGGAAAGAATAGTGTTGGAGCTAACCTCGACTCAGAAGAGGGCGCGAACAAGCCCACTGTACTAATTATGTAAAATTGCCCAGCAAACTTGGCGTCCGTTAGGCATAGCAGGGAAAGGCATATAACGAAATCGGTCGGGACAATTAGAGCGGCACGATTCGATGCCGCAAGCTCCACGATTTGCCCTTTGAGCTGGGGCCGATCGCTGAAAAATGCTGGAGGTGGTCTAAGCGAGCGCAGAGTCTCTGATTTGACTCTTCTACGCCGACGCCTTACGTCCTAATCAGGCAAAGCCCGGCTAGAAGTCAGTGCTTGGTCAACATGCTCCGTGACGTGATGTATACGAATCGTAAACCTCGAGGAGGGTGGTTTCCCAGATTATCCCGAGGATTGAGAATCGAGATATCCGCCCTTCCATTGCACGAGGCTTGCGTTGGCTGCGTGTCTCAAAGCGATAAGGGTCACGAAAGCATCTTTTTACTGCTGTGCTTGTAAGCTCTTGATCAACATTGTCCGACGTGACCCATTACGTCATGGGTAACAGGGTCTTCTGTCATTACGACCACTGTCTACGCCCTTCTGCTGTTTTTGCTACTACAAAGTCTATCGTTGCGAAAAACACGCCCTATTGCCATTCCTGGTAGCAACTCACCCCAGCGCAATGATGATGCTGGTATCTTAGGTGCGCTGTATAAGAGGTGTGACCCCGCACACCTCGGTTTCGCCATCCTCTACTAGAATAGGTCCGACGCATAATACCTTGATATCATTTCAGGAAAACCCAACAATGCCTACCGACGAAGTCAAAGCCAATGGATGGACTGCTGTCCCTGTCAGTGCTAAGAAAATATTCGAAGCACAGAGCCGACTCAGCGCTCCCCCAGCGACTAGGGTGCAAGATGTGTACTTCCCAAGCGACAATGCTCTAGTGGCGGGTGCTCAACAATTTGCGAAGGCGAAACTCTCGCCTGAGGCATACAACCACTCGATGCGGGTTTTCTACTGGGGTATGATCAATGATGGAGAGTGACCGATATTTCCTTCAACTAACGATCATTACAGGGACCATCATTGCGAAGCAACTACTTCCTGACCACGCGGAGCACCTTTCGCCCGCGACCTGGGCGCTCACTTGTCTGCTCCATGATATTGGAACTGCAGAAGCATTCTTTAACTCGACGAGGATGTCGTTCGATATCTATGGTGGAATCAAGGCAATGGAAGTCTTGAAAACTCTCGGATCCACGCACGATCAGGCGGAAGCAGTTGCTGAGGCCATTATCCGTCACGAAGATATGGGCGTCGACGGAACTATTACTTTCATGGGTCAGTTGATACAGCTCGCTACGCTGTACGACAATGTCGGCGAGTACGATGGAATCGAGAACTTTGCGAGCCTCATCCACCAGAACACCCTTGAGGATGTCAACAACACATTCCCTCGTCTCGGTTGGTGCTCATGGTTTTCTCAGACGGTTCAGAAGGAGGAGGGTTTCAAGCCATGGTGCCATACCACTCATATCCCACAATTCGACAAGCAGATACAGGCAAACACTCTTCAAAAGCCCTGGGAATCATCATGACATCCTTGACACTGCATAAAGTTGGCTTACTGTTAGGGAGCAACAGGGCATAATAACGAAACCGACGAAATTATGTAGAATATTTTTCAATCGATGACATTTTCATTACCTAGTGCCAAAATCTACCTCAGAAATCATCCAGAAAATGTTTCCCTTGCTCCACGAAGCCAACACATTTGTTGCCAACATCTGCTTGCGTGTTGTAAGGAGTTAGCTATCTCGCGCTCTCTGCCACGATTCTTAATTTGTGCGGTAATGTACAGCGCACCAAGACAAAGAGTTAAGTATGCTTAGTTATCAATGCTAGTAATGCTCTGATTGTGACGCTATATTGCCATGTTTTAAGACACAATATGGATGTGTTGTAGTTATTCTTGGAGTCCTAGTACTCTGTAATGAAGTAAGTTGCCTACAAGTCAAAATTTCTATGCTGTGGGTGCCTGTACAGACTACAATGAAGTGAGCAAGAGAGACTATAAGCAAGGTAAGACTGCCGTTGTGTTATTGGCAAAAAAAAAGATAAGGACAGGCTAGAGCTCTACAAGAGAACGCCAGCGTGCGGCTAAAGGATGGATTCAAAAACGTGCTGCTTTAGGATATGTAAGTGCTGCCGAACTACAGTTCAACAGCTGGCCGCTGAACTCAGAAATGTACGCGCGCCGCGTTTGTTGCGCTATGATACGGCATGGTCGTGGATTCTAGATAGCATACTTTTAACCATGGTAACTCCCGTTTTGTAGATCATCGCTCGTTTCCTGCGGTGATTAGTATCATATCTCCTTTCAGTCGAAGAGTATCACGAGTAAGTATCAACGCCATGTATGCCTTGGACAAATGGGATGAAGAGATAGCCCATCTGCACGACCCGAGATGTATACAAGATCACTACTGGTCGACACACTCGGTGACAGAACACAATACAATTGACACTCATCGCAACTTATGACTTTGCGTTTAGAGCCTTGTTGGTGACACTCTCAGCCCGGTTGCGCAACAAGACCAAGGTTCTCACTCCAACTATATCCTAGTGACATTGATGGTGGGTAAGCTCAAAGCTGTAGTTATTTTCCAACGGTGCCTTCTTACCTTCATCCAACATCGTCTCGCAGAACTTCTCGGCAGATTCATGGACTGTTCGTTCGGGGTGTAGGGTTGGGGCGCAAAGGAAAAACTTGATTAAAGCGACTCGGCGCATGCGGTGGACATTTTCACATGTAGTGGAGGGCTTAGCGTGCCCAGCATCAGGAATGGGAAGAAAGTCATCGTTGAATTTCATCTTTACTTGAAGCGCACGGATCTAGACGTCAAAGAGGCTTACGTCCCACTTCCACAGACTTGATACATAAGTCCATTCCCTTCCTACCTCCTCTGGTATGATCCTTGTCAATGAAGCGATGTGTACCTCGCCAGGGGTGATGCGAACAATGAGGCCTAGATGTCGCGCAGGGGATTCTGAGATTATTTGCTATAGGCCTTACTATATCACTCGTGCGTTCTCTGAAATTGCCTTGTATATCGACTAGACGAGATGATATTGTAAGCGCTGAAACGAGAACATTCGCACACATGATGACTTGAGTACGAGTGATCTCTCGTTCATTCTGATCTGCTTATCGAATGATTGGCCATAAAAGCTATCTTTCTTTCCTCTACATCTCAGGAGATGACAACCCCAGTGACGACTCTTACATCACCAGGATAGGTCAGATCGATCTGATCGGTGCTATGATTTTTAATGTCTTCAATAGTCATGTTACTCTTAGCTTCGCAGTGGAGAGGAGCAGATTTTTCATGGAACAGTGCCAAGGTCATCGGACTTCTCGTGGGTGCCGGTGTTGGTGCTGTCGTTTTCGCTGCCCTTGAAATATGGCAGCAAGATAAAGGACTCCTGCCTCCACAATTCTTTAGAAACGTAATATGCTCTTGGCTATGATGTTTGCAATGTTTTTTGGTGCCAGCTTTTTCTCTATCATCCATTATATTTGTAAGTACGCTTTCTCTCGAAATTAGCATAGACCTCGTACTCACTCTATTTAACAGCTTTGTGCCTCCAGGCCGTGCAGGGCAGCAGCGCAGTACAAGCTGGCATTGAGTCTATGTTATCTGATCGCTATGGTCATTCACTCCACGTCCAGTGGGATAGCGATTACGATGATCGGGTATTACAATCCTGTTATCCTGGTCGAAACGGCTCTACTGATAGTTGGCGCTGGCTGTATTACAAGTGTTTGGATCGATACTCCCCTCAGCAAGTAATTCGGATACCAGGTACTTATGGGTTTATATACAGGTGTTTGCTTCCAGGCGCCCATCCTTGTGGTTCAAAACGTGTTACCGCAAGACTTGATTCCGCAAGCCACGGCGTGTATGCCGTTTTTCAAGTCCCTTGGAGGAGCAGTATTCACGACCGTATCTCAGACTGCCTTCCAGAATGGGCTCATGAGTCATCTGGCCTGGGACGTGCCTGATATTGATCCAGGTGTTATCCTAAATAAGGATGCCTCGCAGGTTCGAAGACTGGTGATAGACCTGGGCCGTGAAGATGCTATAGATTCGATCCTTGGTGCGTACACCCAAGGCTTGCGGAACACATTCTAAATCAGCGTAGTAGCAGCTGGATGGGCTCTTCTTGTGTCGGTGGGGCTCGAGTGGAAGAAGATCAAGAAATAAGGCAAAACAGTCAATGTAGGAGACATCCCCACAGTCCACCTGCAGGGTACCCACCGCTCATCCTGCCGATCATAGCGATATTTCATCTTGAAAGCGGATTATACATGTTGTTACGGCACGATGTTGGTATGACCACTTTTGTTACAATAAGTACAGGCTGAGCCGGTGCTGTTGAACATGCTCTAATATTACGCATTGTATACCTATCGTTTCCTCGTATGTGCTAACGCATGTAGACAGCATCGGATCCACAAGCATACAGCATTTGCGTTGAGACCCCGCACGGCTCGCCACGTTCTTCCACGGCTTGCCGAGCTCGATTTTATAGCCTCGATGATTTAAATGCATTTCATCTTAAATTCATGAGTGATGTTGCCCAAGCAAACACCTCGTATGTTCCCAGAAATTTTCGCTGCCACACAGTAACCGCAGGTTTTGCTGTTGGCGTATCGACTTGGTGATTTCGGACCTCGTTGACGCCGAACTGTGCCCGCTAGCATGCTGATCAGGTTCGGGCGATCGCACACGTCGGCCTGTCGGACTCAGTGATAGCGCGAGCCGTCCAAATTAGGTCTCACCTGCTCTTTCTGGTGTGCCTTGTGCGACACATACTCTTGAAAACGGTGAGGTCACACTACTACGAGGTGTTCATTCGTCGCGGTATCGGAAGAGTCGGGAGCCGGGGATAATCTGAGTGTGAGTGCCTGTACGTAATGATAGACAGGTGTTAAGTGCTCTGGTGAGGGCAGATAAGTGGCATTCTTTCAAAAAACCTTTCCCGCTGGCTACTCCAACTGAAGATTCGTGACACACAACCTACTCTGATTCCTACAAACATGCCAGGACGACTCGAAATTACACACGGAGGCAATGCGCCAGCAAGTCGCGGGGTTTATCTGTTGACGCACCCACGCTCGGCTTCCAATATGTTCCAGACAATGATGGCGAAGCAGCCAGGCTACCAGAGCTCAGGCTACAAAATTTTTGATGCGGGATTCGCTTGTTTGTCGCAGCTGAGTAAAGGTCGTCTCAGCGAGTGGCCTGCGGAGAAGCGCGAAGAACTGTACGACGCGTTTCGTGCTGGGTTCAACAACATGCAAGATGAACTCGAAGACGCGCAAAGAAACGTAAGTGCTGAGAAGTAGTTCTATTGTGTGGATGTGAAAGGAAGAGAAGGGATGAGTGGGTTTTTAGATCGAGTCTCGACAGGCGCGGATGTGGCGCAATCGCAATCGCAACGCGGGATGACGTGCTTTGATATTCTGGTAGAACACCCAATTTGCTGATACTATCGCTCATAGGGAAACCAAGTCTTTCTAAAAGAACACACCATGCTCTTGTCAGGTCCAGACAAGTTTTTCGCTCACGTTTATCCTGGAGACAAAGTAGAGCCGCTGGTACTGTACGAGCGCAATGTACCCAACTCCACTCAGACCAGTCCTACCAGTATTCCTGATAGCCTTCTACTCTCTATGACGCCGATCTTCCAAATCCGACACCCAATCCTCATGTTCCCATCTATGGTCCGCGCAGAAAATAAGGCTATGGGGCCTATTCGTCCTCGTGAACCTATGCTCGCGGCTACGCTAACCCTGCGCCACACTCGAGCCCTGTTTGATTGGTATCTCCGTCAAGAAGGCGATCTACGTCCACAGGTAATTGATGCCGATGACATCATGAACGACAGAGCTGCAGTGAGGCACGTATGTGTGGAAACGGGATTGGATCCAGACGCCGTGCAGTACGAGTGGGAGACTCGAGAAGAGTCAAATCCACTCAAGGCGGTCTTTCTTTCAACTATCAACGCATCCAAGAACATCATACCCGGCTTGTCTGCTAAAGGTCTAGACCTTGAGACTGAGAAGGCCAAGTGGAAGGCTGAGTTTGGTGACGAAGATGGCGAGGATCTCGCGCAGTTTGTTCACGATGCAATGCCCGACTACGATTACTTGCTTAGTCGACGGACCTACGTCAAGCAATAGATGGTTAGCAACTTTGAGATTAGCTGGTTGGTATCCCTCGCTTTACGTCACAATAGACTCGCGTGGCACTCTTTCCATAATCCCCCAACATTTGCTCACCGGTGATGACGATATTGCGCGTGAGTTGATCTGAAGTCAATCTTAGTATCTGTATATTTGGTTCGTAAATACACTAAGGCGATTTTATGCTGATTCGACCACGCAAGGTGCAAGTCTGATCGAATGTCTCTAGTGTACAAGCTGAACACTGTATGTATGACTCATTGCCAACACACGGGTCACTTTGCACAATAACGGATTCTTCATCCACAACGCATAGGTCTTCTGATCAAGCCAGTTTTGACTCCTCTCGCAAAGTTCTAGATCGAAACGAAGTATGACCGAGGCAATGATAAGCCTCATCTCATGCATAGCCATGTTCTGACCCAGACAATTCCTGTGACCCCAGCCAAATGGTTGATGAGCATCTCGGTCATCGTCAACATACCTTGGGTCTCCCAACCAGCGTTCGGGTGCAAAATTTTCAGGATCTCGGAAGTTGGTTGCTGAGTGGTAGGTTGAGTAGTGGTGGACCGACACTCGTGTGTCTTCGGGGATCCATTTTCCAAGGATGGGCTGGCCACCTTCCGGGATCACACGAGGGCTTCCGATTGGAACCGGAGGATAGATACGGAGAGCTTCTTTCAAGCAGGCGGTCAAGTATTTGCATTCAGCCAGGCCATCGAACGTCATGTCCTCGGTTCTTTGGAAGCGATCGCGGATCTCCTTGGTCAGACGTTCATACTGCTCAGGATTGGTAAGCAGATAGAAGATCAACCCACTCATGAGAGTAGCTAATGTCAATAGGTCAGCATCAATGTTCTGTACAAGTTATAACATCGACCGACCTGTTGTTTCGGATCCTGCTAGCATGAACAACTCGGCGTTTGAATGCATCTCTTCGAGCGAGAGTGCATTACCAGTCTCCTGTGCTGAGATAACGAGATTCCAAATATCGGGCTGATCAGAACCTTCTTGCAACCGTTGATTTACACGATCAGCTGAATGTTGACAATGCGCTACCCGTTGTGCTGTTACCCACTTTGGCTCGAAGCGAGTGAAAATCGCATTAAACAACGGGTAGTAAGCAATGATGGAAGCAAATGGAAGCATCTTCAGAGATTCGAAGACAGCTCGAACCCACGGACTGAACTCGTTCTTCTCTAGTAGACCAAGGGAGTGTCCAAAACACAGTTGTGCCATCGTGTCGAATGTAGCGAAATTCAAGAGTTGCATCATCTCGGCAGGTTCTCCATCATCTTCAACTGCGTCCAATTTCGAAAGCAGTAGTTCGACACTGCATATGTAATTAGTTCGAGATCCAAAGAAGGTCTATGCATATGTGGGACAACTCACTAGTTTTTGAATAGAGGTTCCTGTTTCCTGAGCGCGCGATCTGAGAAGGCCGGAGAGAACAAGCGCCGGACTCGTGCATGGTTGTCGAAGGTTGCAGTCAACATGCTTGGAACTCCTACCAAGATCTGATCAGCGCTGTGTACAGAACGCTGGGGATTAAGATTTACCATTCACGGGCTGCACAGAGAACTCTTGTGCTTTCTCGTTCTCACTCTTTCCTTTTCCATACCCATGTATCTCTTTCCAAGCATTCGCGGTGTTGTAGCTGAGATCTGTGGGACCAAAGCGCACTACAGCGCCATATCTAGTGTGGAGTTGATGTAGCCACAGTACGTCTCTCCCTTGTATGTTTGCGAGCCAGTATGGAATTCGACTAATGGCGCAGAGGCGAGGTCCCGGAACTTTAGCAAGTGGATGTAGTGTCAAAAAGTACAGAGAGCTTGCGATGACATATGCGCAGGCGAATGATGTAGTGATCACGAGAAGCTTTGCGAAAGAGATAAAACTAACAAATATGTCCAAGGGCAGAGCACCTACATCCGTCCCATCGAGGGCAGCCATGGTCCTTTGGAGGTAGGACACCTTGAACCTCTGAGCAATTGGGAAAAGCAACCAGTTAAACGGAACTCATATCGGCATCGCTGCTGTCCTGGAAGACTTGCATTCTGGAGATTAACCGTATTTGTCGTCCACCGACGGGACAACTGTTAGATACTAGGTGCATGCACTGTTGCAGTGCGATGTTGCAATTGGTACATGCCCCTTGTAAGAATAAAACTCGGATGCCGTTACCCTGCCTCAAGCTTGTAGATCTTGCCGTGCGGCTTCTGCACCGAAGTTATTGCAAACAGTGATGAGAATGTTCGCTTTCACGCACTGTGACGTTCTCTTGAACCAAGAATGACAGTCATAAGAGTGGCTGATGATATAAACGCTGTCGCATACAAAGAAAAACATTATATTCTCTCAGCCATTGTACATAAAAGGCAGGCACCGAAGCTGTTCCGCCCCTTTTCGGGGCCTTGAACGAGCTCACAATGGTGCCGTGAGAAGGATTCGTTTCCTGGGGATGGAAGGCAAACCAGGCAGTACCTAAACTCGAAAGAACTGTAGGCCCGATTCCGCGACGGCAGCTTGCGGGCTGCGGCTGTCGTGAAGCGGGGTCCTGCCGAGCCACTAAATTCATTATGAAAATAGTGCAAATAACAACATCTTATTACCTGTTTTTCGTCCACAGCATCGCTCTCTCCACACACTGCGTAACTCTGCCAAGCTTGTAAATCATTCTTTACAAGAAACAAGAGATAAAGGAAAAGAAAAAGAAAAAAAAGAAAGGGGTGAGATTGATGGCATGTTGTACCATCACTAAAGTCGATATCGCGGCTTCGACAAATCAGGCCAGCACTGCTCGAGCTTTCGACCAGTAGCCACTCGTACTATGGTACCCGGGATAAGTTCTGTGATTGAGTCTTGGTGTAGCTAGTTACTAAGGAGAATGTTCTTAAACTTGTAAAGCTTTTAATAGGACAAAAAGTGAAAAGGTCAGACTATGAGAGAATTGTGATTTGCTTAGAAAATTCTTGCGTTTTCGGTCCGTACCCCTTGTTACTGTTCCCCACCCACAGCACTTATGCCGGGTATCATAGTAGGATTCCTTAACGTTATGCAGCAACTAACCGACAGGGAGCCTAGTCGCTTCCCAGCAACAGAATGCCCACGCCACGCGGCTTTTGGATGTGCATCTTGATGAAGGCTGGGCTGTTTCCTAAATACTGATATGGTCATCTACTGTTGCGCCTGTTTTGCGCCATGGTGCAGTCACTCCCAATCAGCTGAAGATGGCGAGCAGTGCCTTAGATTCACCTTCGGGGGAACAAATAGCTGCAAGTGCCTATGCTCTACCATCACTTATACCACAAGGCCTCTCTTTTGCTATCGTGGTGGTCTCTATCCTTCTTGCCATTATCACTACTGTTGTTGTCTGTCTCCGCATCTGGGTACGGACGGGAATGTCTGGAGCTTTCAACAGAGTTTGGAATACTGAGGACTATCTCCTTGCGCTTGGGTTTGTAAGTTCAGCTTTGATACTCTTGAGGTTCCCATAGGACTTGGGAAGTGTTAGCTCAGCTAACAATAGAGCAGCTCCCTTTTTTACCCTCAGTCGTTTTTGCTGTTCTCGCAGCTCACTATGGTGTTGGTGTGCACGACGCCGATCTGCCTTCTCCGCTCTACGCAGTCCGCGCAGGCGAATACATTATATATTGGGAGGTCCACTACTTCATCTCTTTAACGATTGTCAAATGCGCGATTGGCTTCACGTGCATTCGAATTGACAAACGGAGCCGCGTAACATTTCCAATATGGGTCAACATCTTTATAATGGTAGTCACTGCGATACTTGCACTAGTTTTCGTATTCCTCAATTGCAGACCTTTTGCAGCTACATGGAATCCAGCATTGTGAGTCGTATATATGTTCCCAGCATGATCAGTGTGTTCTAGGTTTTGCACGGTTTCGACTCCTGTTAACAGCTCTTTAGGGGAACCTGTCAGACAACAATCAGTCTCGAGACTGTCAGCTACATTGTCTCCGCTATACAGGCCGTTACAGACTGGGTCTGCGCCTTTGTTCCTTGTTATATCGTGTCGAAGCTGCAGATGCCCCGTCGAAGGAAGATATCGGTGATCTGTATCCTCGGTCTTGGAGTCCTCGCCAGTGTTGCCACCATTATCCGCATGCCTTACTTGAAGTATTACGACACAGCTAAGTATCCAAGTGACTTCTTATGTAGGTCATGACATGAAAATACACGGTCGCTCGAGTGCTGATCTGGGTCACTTTCTAGTCCATGTCGGCGTTATCGTAATGTACTCCAATGCAGAATGCAGCCTTGGCATCATTGCGTGCTCGCTTCCTCCACTACGTAAATTGGTGCGAATCTATTACGACAGCTGGAGCAGTTACAGGCGAGGGCCGCAGGTAAGACAAACTCAACTTCAAACACTCTCTTCAACGAAACATCAAACACTGACCTCTTCGATAGACACACAACAATGGCAGCAGTGGCACAAAACTGACTGCACTAAGTCCTCGAGTTAAGGCGGTCTCGTCCGGCCACCTGCGATCGAGGAGCGGCGAATGGAGTCAGCTAGGAGATGGCAATTCAAGTCGAGAGGGCATTGTGCGGCACGTTGATACTTCTGCAACCACGACAGATGACAGGAGACGGTGATCTTCTCTTTATCCTGATGAAAGGGCTACAGTTTTCATCATTTTGGATGCTGGACCATATCTCAACAACAAATGAGAACGAAAGCCGACAACAACACACCCTCTAAGAGAGTTGGGTGTAAGAACACAGATTCCGATCGGCTCAGACTGTTAACAAGACCATATAACAAGGTATATCCCAAGGTGCAGCTAGGAGTAACAACAGATCCCAATAAACTATAGACCGCAAACACCAGCAAGAGCTTTGGCAGGCGTAGTCTTACCAACATAATCGCCCCAAGCCTCGGGAATAGCTTCGATCCCATGCTGAACATCACCGAGAACAGGTGTGTACTGCCAATTATTACGACGATATTCTTGTGAGGGAGCACAGCCAGGACCTAAGCAACTGTCCTTGGCTTCGTTGAACATCTGAAGGCTGTTAGCCGTGCCATACGAGAGTATGCAAAGAATTCCAACTTACCGCGTGATGATACAGTCCGGAGAAAACACGCGGATGCGCGCCCTCGTTACCGCGCTTTGGATCGCTGCTGTACGGATCGTCATGGGCGGTAGCCGAGTTCCAACCAAGCTTGTTATATCCGCTGTGCTGCCCCAGGAAGAGGTTGCTGCGGTTCCACCAGTCTTGCCCACTAGCATCCTTCTTGAACACAACAATGACACGCTCCCAGTCATGACGGTGGTTGTAGTCTTTTGGATAGTAGAGGTTATAGACGATACGCCAGGATGCGTCACCATCGCAGTAAGCACCATCCACGTAGACCGGGAAAGGCTTGGATTTCATGAGCGGACCACTGTAGCTCTGGCCGTCGTTAGGATCAGCGCAGTCAGTACCTTCAAGCTGTCAGCTATCATTCAAAATATAACAAATCGTATAACATTACCGACCGCGACGCCAGCGCCGAGGCTCGATCGTAGGCCTTCATTAGGACCATCTCCAGCTGCGTTCGCGCCAGACTCAGGGTAGCATGATCGCTCAATATCGTTCAGCTTGGCGTGATTGAACTGAGGCATAGCCTCCAAGGCTGGACCCCACTTGTCGTCGTCGCGGGTGCCCATGTCGATGAATCGAGGACCACAGATGGCGTTGCCATTGATGTTACTAGGGCGGCTGTTGCAATCTACCTCTTGCCTCTTGTAAAGGCCACGAGCTGTCAGATTATGGATGTCTCTGCTGTCAATCGCAGGTGCGTTCCAGTCAATCTCTGAGTTGGGAATGAAAGTTCCCTCCTGGTTGTTGGACAGATCATCAATGATTGAGCTTTCATCCCAGTCGTTGAGGCTGTCTCTAACAACATTCTGTAGAACATCAGTGATCGATCACAAAAGAAGACTTCATTGCTCTATCTCCAGGACTGGGCATACCATAGGAATTGCAGTGACAGAGCTCAGGAAGAGAGCAAGGGTTGCCGCGTACTTCATTGCAGGTGCCATAACGTTCTTCTTTGGAGCAAACGATTCAAGGTAGAGAAGGTGATAGTGTGAGGATACGTTCCACAAGACGAGCAAAGCAGCGATACTTAAGCTCGCTGCAGATACATATACCTAATGAGATTAAGATGGAAATGAGCTAGGCCTACCACCACCAACAGGGTCGATCGTAGCAAGCAACGTCATACATGGTATGTTAGGATTGTAGGCATGTTAGGCAACCGACTAAGATATGGAACGGCTGTCACCGCTTCGGCCGCCCACAGTCGCCTCCACGACGTTTCTATCCCGAGTTCACGAGTAGCGCGCCACGTGCATTCAGGCACAAGCATGCTGTTGTCATTCAGAAGAATCAGGACTGCCAATTAAACTTGAACACAAATGTTCGCAGTAATTCCACTTTCTACGTATCTGTTTAGATGCTGTGTGTTCCCGTACGGCAACAGCACAACATATTTTCGAACTTAAGGAGCATACACTGTTGAACGGCTATAGCTTCGAGAAAGCCTGGTAACATGGCCTTACTCATGGAGCTACGCAAATATGGAGAACCTGAATCAAGTTCGAGACCGCGGAGTCCCGTCAGCCTACCACGAAAATTACAAGAATACCTAACTAGCCACATTCTTACAACACGGGCGCACCCAACATCCATATTGTATGACATAATTGTGGTCGTAAGGATCGATCTTGTTTCTAGTATCAATAGGTTTCACTGCCCATAAAGTGACCATTCCTGACTGTGTGTGTGTTGCAGATCAGCGCAAGGCGCCCAGTACGACGGCCGGCAACAGGTAGGTGCTCGAATGTACGGCTCGCAGACCTAGATGCACCTGCTATCTCACACGTTGGCACTCATGGTTGTGGATATTGCTGAACTAAGGCACCCTGCTAAGTTTCAAAAAAGCAAAGTAGAAGTGCCTACCTCCGTTGACAAAGCAATATGACTTGATCAAAATTAGATGGCAACCTTGAGGATTAGCATCTGCCACCTGGCGAGCCTGACTCTTGAGCAGGCTGCATAGTACGCCTCGGACAGTTTGTTAAGTATTTAAGGTTGGTCATTGCTATGGGTGAAGATCTCAATGCCTATAGGAAGAGTAGGGTGGTTGCTTCTCGCACACTTCCACAGTACGCCTAATGCCAAGATTGTGGTTAAAACAAACGTTTCCCTTCTAGGATAGAAATGTCTTGGAAAAAAGTGGTCAAGTTAATTACTTGTGGTCCATCGTGGAGTAGCAGTCGCCTGAAGTGGATGCCTTACGCTAAATGTGGCTGTGCGCGACGCTAGTGTTACCATAGTTGAGACCTTAGCGTATAGAAGTACAGTAGCTAGGGTGGTTGACCTAATTATACATAAGTGTGCATGCCTTAGGTTTTTCTAGAGAACTATGTGCGTCTAACGCAGGTCCGTATCGGAAAAAGCAGAAAAGGCAGATCGATATGAAGAATGCGACTGATCCAGCAACATTGGCACGTTCTGTAACACGACAGCTGAAAATCTGCACGATTTGGTGCCCCGCGCATTATCATGGTCAGCTCATTCCCGGAGTATAACGCTTTCCTTTCGCTGTAGAAGACAAGAACCTATAATCCTGATCTGGTTTATCATTTCTCTTACTGCAAGAGCGCTCAAAAGCCTTTGTCGTGATTTATTCATCATTGCAAGTGCGCACCAACGCTTCTTATTGCTATGATGAGCCTGCCGCAAACCCAGGTTTACCTGTTCTTAGAGCGTGTTTGGTGGCTTCCTACTACATTAGCTTATTGTTTCAGTGCTGGATTTGACATCGTGTGAGACAAAACTAATGTCTGCTAACTTTGCTAAATAGTGTCCGCCGCAATCATGCATCACAATGAACCCGTCTTTCCAGAGTCATACGGATTTCTGCCTGGAAGACGGCTTATCAAGAACGGAGCCGCAAGCTCTAATATAGAAAGAAGTTTGCTCGCGTTTTCATGGAAAATAGACAGTGCCTCGATACCAAATAAGTATTGCAATCCCAAGCGATGACTTTAATACCACTAGCTGACTATTTGGCTTACATACAGCCTTGAGCATTGTAAACTCTGCATTGGTACGGCCTTATTGTCGATGAAGGTGTTTCTACATATGAAACTATACTAGACAACAGTGGACGATGTCAAATACGATCATGACTTAATTATTGCGCAAGCAGAAAAAGGCAGTATAGGCGTGCGAGTTATCATGTGCTAGACGCTTTAATTAGAGACTAGGATCTTAGCTTGCTTTTTGTCTCTCACTATCGGCTGTGATTACACATGACCTTGTGCCGCGCAGTCTAGTAAACAACTCAGCACATGTCAGTCAATGCAATGTTCTGTGATAACCATGCATCAGTGACACAATCAGTGACAGTGGCCCTACAGATCAGGATCTTTGGAGCTATCCCCTGTGGTGGACCTTATGCGTAAGCTGGTTGGCTGAAACAAACTTCTTGAACCTGCTCTGTTTGTCTCGAGGCTGCATGTCAGCTTGTGTCGGGCTTTGCCAATGACTATTGATTGGGTATCTCGACAGCGCCTCGTTCCGCCCCGTGCCTTCAAAGGACAATTGCCTACGTTGCATTGGTTGAGAGAGCTTGTTCGTCGCACAACCTCTCAAGAGGGGCGATATATCAGCCAGCTTACCTGCACTGATAAGAAATTTCCATTCCGGGGTTTTAAACTGTCAACCATCTCATCATTTCGCATTCGTCCTGCGAATTGGCTTCCTCTAATCTTTCAGATATACTCTAGTCACCATGATCGACCTCACATCATTTCAGTATGCCACACTTATTCTGATCATCCTGTGGCTCGTCTGTCATTGCTTCTTCATCCCCAAACCTATTCACAGGGTTCCGTACAAACGTTCTTCTCGATTCCAACCGTAGGGCGATCTCGGTGCCCCAGGGATTCACTCATGGTTTTCAGAAGAAATGTTCGATTGGTTCTCCCTGCAGTGTCTGCATCTCAAATCCCCGCTGGTTCAGATCTTCATGCCTCCTTTTCTACGACGCACCCAGTTCTCATCTTGTCTGATCTTCGAGAGATAGAGGGCATTGTCACGAGGAGGTCTGTAGAGATTGATCGTGCAAGTGTCATGCACACATGGTTTGGTTTGCTCGCGCCAAAGGCGACCATTGGGGTTCAGAGTAGGATTGAGGGATCCAAGAAGCAGAGGCGACTCTGGAGTATAATGCTAGATCCAGTGTTCATACGAGATGTGATGGCTGAAAGAGTACACGTGGTTGCTTCTGAACTTGTTGAGTTATGGAAGGAGAAAGCAGAAAGGTACGAAGAGCTGGCGTTTGATGCCCAAGATGATATAAGGAGCGCAACACTGGAAGCTATGTGGCAAGTGTTACTGGATTCCAAATTAGATCTGTTGACCACTAAGCGTGATGCTGTCAAAGCCTTGCCGCGACAGCATACTAGCAGAGATGGGGAACTGATCACCTTCAAAACTGTGGCCCTGCCTGAGTTCTGCAAGGCGGTCGACACTTTACTCTGGTACCTTGATTGGGTAATTCAAGGTACCACGCCGCGATGCTACGCGTGGTCATTCCGAGTAAGCGGTATTCTTCCACGTGCTGAAGAAAAGAAAAACGAACTGCTAGATGCGCAGATCCAGGTAGCCAGATCGGGATCTCAATGGACAAGTTCAACTAATTAGGTAACTGTGGCCAACGCTATCCAAGGGGTAGTCAAGAGAGATGCTTCGTTTTATCCTGATGATACCATCACCAATGAACATTTGCGAGATGAGGTGCTCGAACTTCTTATCACTGGTCAGGTTACGACTGCATCATCCCTTTGCTAGGCTCTGAAATATCTTACCGATGATTCAAGAGCTCAGGACAAGCTTCGAGAACAGCTGTTTCGGGTTTTGCTAGATGCCGCAACGTTGTGTGCAAAAGATATTTTTACCGCCTGCATACCTTACCTAGATGCTGTTATTGCTGAAAAGTTTCGGTGCTCTGCAACGGGACCTGTGTCTTTCCGCGAAACCGTCACGCCGTGCACCATTCTAGGATATAACGTGCCGGCCGGTACACCATTGGTACTCCTAACGGTAGGCCCATCATATACATCCCCACTCATGCCAGAGGTGCAAGAGGGACTCCGGTTAAAGACATCGCAAAAGCTTTTCATGCACAACCTAGGCATAATCAGATTACTGGTTAGAAGTTAGAACGTACTCGAGCTTTAAACATTATATTCAACCCGGATCGCTGACTTGCAGATGCAAGTTTCGATTTAGAAGCAGTTTATGTGTTACCCTTTTCTACTGGATTAAGAGGATGTTTTAGCAAGAAAACAGCCTTATTAGAAATGTAAGTCTTTATTGTTTTAATTATTATAAACTTTAAGCTACTAAAGTTAGTAATATAGTTAAGTAGCTATAAAGTAATAGATAGCCTAACTAGATAATTATAAAAATACTATTTAGTCTAGAACTACTATTAAGAATATAAAAAGATAGAATCTAGACTCTACTAAAAGTATTAAGATAACCTATATAGTAATTCCTTTCTACTATAGAAAAGTAAGATTTAAAAACCTATTATAGTCTAGATTATTATTAACTCTAAGATTTAGAATAATTTAGAATTAGTCTACTTAAACCTATAACTATATTATAGCTTATAACTATATTATAGCCTATAAATAATTATAACCTATAAATAATTACAGCCTATAAATAATTATAACCTATAAATATATTATAGCTTATAACTATATTATAGCCTATATTTTTATTATAACTTATAAATAGTTTTAATTTATATCTTAACTATAACCTATATTATATTATATAGTTATATAGAGATTATTTAGCACTATAACATACTATAAAAAGAGACACTAAACTATATTAATTTCTATCTTAACGCACTAAGCTATATTAATTTTAGTCTTATACTTATAACACTAGCCTTACTCTAGTTTATAACTTATACTTTACTATAACCTATACTCTCTTATAACCTATATCTCTACTATAGCCTATACCTCTATTATAGCTTATACCTCTATTATAGCCTATACCTCTATTATAGCCTACACCTCTATTATAGCCTATACTTCTATTATAGCCTATACCTTTATTATAGCTTACACCTCTATTATAACCTATAGTTATATACTAAGCTAAATTAAATTTCTATTTTAATATACTAAGCTATATTAATTTTAGTCTTACACTAGTAATACTAGTCTTACTCTAGTTCTATTTAGTGTTTTAGTGCTCTATACTTACTATCTAATATACCTTAAGGTAGACTAAGAAAGTATATTACTATAGAAGATGTTATAGAGGCTTAAAGAGAGTATAACTATAAATACTATAATTATATATACTAGGCTTAGGCTCTACCTTCTATTATCTTCTATGCACTTACTCTACTAGGTATTCTATCTATTACCTCTATAGACCTTAGTCTTTAAATTAGCGCTAATATCTATAAAGGTTATATATAGTAGTAGGTATAAATAATAGAGTAAGAATAAAGTAAGATTAATTTATACTATATATTCTTAGCTATATATTATAATCTTAAGTTAAGTATAGGGTTAAAGGAGCTTTTAACCTATAATACAGCTCTAGGCACTAAGAATTATAGTTACGTAATACTCTACAGAATTCTATAAGACTCTAAAGCTAAGACTATAGGACTTTATAGAAAGTTATATAACTATTTACACTTCCTATATTCTCTTATAAAATCTTATAAGGCCCTCTATAAGACTTAGTAGAATACTATAATACTTTATAGGACTTTATAAGTATATAGTTAGTAG
>JAPEUT010000173.1:0-59674 GCA_027946375.1 Neodidymelliopsis sp. IMI 364377
GTTCTGTTCTGTTCTGTTCTGTTCTGTTCTGTTCTGTTCTGTTCTGTTCTGTTCTGTTCTGTTCTGTTCTGTTCTGTTCTGTCCTGTTTTGTTTAGTTTTGTTTTGTTTTGTTCAAAGTCATTGTTGATATCTCGTTCCTCCCTGTTGCTCGAGCTCATGGATTGGCAGCAACCTTCCGGTGCTCTTCCCGTACCCACGGGTTTACCCCGAGCAATATGCCTACATGTGCGATCTCAAACGTACTTTGGACCAGGGCGGCCACTGCGTCCTTGAGATGCCTTCAGGTACAGGTAAAACAGTGTCGCTGCTATCCCTCATCATAGCCTACCAGCAGCACTACCCAGAGAAGCGGAAGCTCATCTACTGCTCGCGAACCATGTCTGAGATCGAGAAAGCGCTGGCAGAGTTGAAAGCTCTGATGAAGTATCGTACGCAGGAGTTGGGCTACGAAGAAGAGTTCCGTGGGTTAGGTCTTACTAGTCGCAAGAACCTCTGCCTGCACCCAAGTGTCAAGCGCGAGAAAAGTGGCGGCATCGTTGACGCGCGGTGTCGTAGCTTGACAGCTGGCTTTGTGAAAGAGAAGAAAGAGCGCGGTGAGGACGTCGAGTTGTGTGTGTATCATGATAATCTCGACTTGCTGGAGCCTCACAACCTGATCCCGCCCGGTGTGTTCACCTTTGACGGCCTACTCAAATACGGCGAGCAGCAGAAGCAGTGTCCATATTTCACTGCGCGACGCATGATGCCCTATTGCAACGTCATCATCTACTCGTACCACTACCTGCTAGACCCTAAAATCGCGGATCGTGTTTCAAAGGAGCTTTCCAAAGACTGCATTGTCGTTTTCGACGAGGCACATAACATTGACAACGTGTGCATTGAGTCGTTGAGTATCGACTTGACGGAGGACGTACTGCGGAAGGCAACTAAAGGGGTCAACAACCTTGACCGCAAGATCACCGAAATGAAGACTACCGATGCAGAAAAGCTGCAGAGTGAGTATGCAAAATTGGTGGAAGGTCTACGTACAGCGGAAGAAGCACGTACGGAAGACGCTTTCATGGCAAATCCAGCATTGCCCGACGACTTACTCACCGAAGCGGTGCCCGGCAACATTCGCCGCGCAGAGCATTTCGTCGCTTTCCTCAAGCGCTTTATCGAATACCTCAAGATTCGAATGCGCGTTGTCCAGGTCATTTCCGAAACTCCACCTTCATTTCTCGAATCTCTCAAAAACGCTTCCTTCATCGAGCGCAAACCGTTACGCTTCTGCGCCGAACGCCTTACCTCGCTCGTGCGTACTCTCGAACTCACCAATATCGAAGACTATCAACCCCTCCAGGATGTCGCTACGTTCGCCACACTTATCGCAACTTACGAGACAGGATTCCTTCTTATTATCGAACCCTTCGAGTCGGCTACCGCACAGGTCCCCAACCCTGTGCTGCATTTAACCTGCCTCGATGCCGCTATAGCTATCAAACCAGTCTTTGAGCGCTTCTACTCGGTCATAGTCACATCAGGAACCATGTCGCCTTTAGACATGTACCCACGAATGCTGAACTTCAACACTGTAGTTCAAGAATCCTTCACCATGACCCTCACTCGCAAGTCTTTTCTCCCCATGATTGTGGACCGAGGCTCTGATCAGAATCAAATCACGTCTGGCTTCGAGCACCGTGGCGATATTCAAGTGCAACGAAACTTTGGTAACCTTCTGATCGAATTCTGCAAACTCACTCCCGACGGTGTTGTAGTCTTCTTTCCGTCATACCTCTATATGGAGCACATCATCTCCGCTTGGCAAGGCATGGAAATCCTTGACACAGTCTGGAAATACAAACTCATTCTCGTCGAAACGCCCGATGCACAGGAAACTGCGCTTGCTCTGGAAACTTTCCGCACGGCATGCAATAACGGGCGAGGGGCTGTTCTTTTGTGCGTCGCACGAGGCAAAGTCAGTGAAGGCATTGATTTCGATCATCACTACGGAAGAACGGTGCTGTGCATGGGTGTCCCGTTCCAATATACCGAGAGTCGTATTTTGAAAGCTCGCCTAGAGTTTTTGCGCGAAACGTATAGGATTAAGGAGCAAGACTTCCTCTCCTTTGACGCGATGCGACACGCCGCGCAATGTCTGGGACGTGTCATTCGTGGAAAAGACGACTATGGAATCATGGTGCTGGCGGACAAGCGATTCAACAAAAAGATCACGCAATTACCTAAGTGGATTCAGCAAGGTCTCGATCAAAAGAGTACGAAGCTTAGTGTTGATCAGGCAGTAGGTACGGCGAAGCAGTTCCTGCGCGACATGAGTGTGCCGTGGTCTAGAAAAGAGCAAGAAGGTTACTCTAGTTGGGGTATCGAAGAACTCGAAGCACATCAGAAGAAGAAGGGCGAACTCGGCATTAGCGGTACTGACTACACTGCCCTTCGCGCTTTGGAAGGCAGAGCGGCGATTGAGCATATGGATGAGGATGAGGAAACGGGGATGAAGGACGATGAGTTTGGAGGACAGGACATGGATGATGTCATGGCTGATTTGTGAAGCCACGCAAAGTGAGGGCGGTCTAGCATGGCGAATTGGCGTTCTGGCTATGTGGAGACTGGCGTGTAGAATATGACCATGAATTTGAAGAGCTCTACAAGCGATACAACATCAAGTTTGAGAACAACAACAACTTTTGGAAATACTGAATCTTGAAATAGATCTGAGTCGCAGCTGAGACCACCTGTGAAAGAGTGACAATAAGATGTGAGAGGGAGGTGGACGATGGAGATCGTGAGGGATTGCGGCCACCGCCGACAGTACCACGTCCGTGATACATTGGCCTACGTATCGTTCGAGTGCAACTGGAAGCACACTTGCCGGCGTTGTAATCACAGTCTTCCTTCCAGAACCCTTACACAGATTGTCTTCGCGCTCTTCACTGCAGTAGTAACACTAATACAACATTGTCGAAACATAAGAGTGCTCCCTACTTTCCTGAGTGATGCCTTTTGCCATCTCGAGTATGGTCAACGATCATCAATGTCGCTTCTCTTACGCCCACTACTCGCTATTAGGCTTTGGGCTACCATATACGTCAAATGTAAAAGGCTCTACAGATATGGACACATCAAGCATTTAACTCAGAGGAAGTGATTGAGCATAATGAAACTGATGTTCAAGGGGAAGACCTACAACGCTTGACGCAAGTCAGATGCAGAATCGAGTAAGAGGTATACGCACGTGAAACCCGCGACACCGACACCGTCTCTATAGTGAAGTAGAACGGCAGCAAGAAACAAAACAGAAAAGCGGAAAGCCAACAGCAAAGGAACGCAGGCCAAAACATCCTTCTCCTCGGTGTGATGATAAATGAACACACTTCAGCCTCATTCCGCAGATCGTCCACACATATGTTCTCGTGTTTCCTCCTCACTGCCACCCATTTACGTCTCCATTTCCATAAACAGCCACTGCTGGCTAGTGACCTCGGCCTCGACATCGTCGTCGGGCACAAAGTCATCAAGCGTCGCAAGACCGAAGCCGATCCAGCCGAGATCCTTCATCAAAGATGTCGAGTCGGCCGTGCGATCGATGGCTACCACAAGGCGGTCGCAGGCGAAGTAGGAGACCTCGCAGAGTTCGAGAAGGGCCATGAGGCTGTAGAAAGTCAGAACACGCAAGGAGTAAGATGTGGGATATTGAAACGTACCCAGCTTTCAAGTCTCCGGAGGACTGCATGACAGCCTGGTCAAAGAAGACGAACATAGCCCTCTCGCCCTGCTTCTCCGTCACAAAACCACGGAAGCGGATTCCGCCGACATAGTCCCACATCTCGATGCAGTCAGTAACCTGGCTGTTACCGCCGGTCGTGACTTCCTGCACCGAGCCGGGCGTGCCGTAGTCGGTTTGTGCGTGTGCATTGTTAAGCACACCCGTCACAAGCGAGTCCTGGCAACGCTGATTCCCCTCACCCAGGAAAACAGCGCGCAGTGTCTCGCAGAAGAGTCTCTCACACTCAACCGTGATGGTGTATGCTGCCCCCCCTCTGCGCGCCTTACTCCGGAGAGTGTTGCTGGCGGCGAGGGGGGGACTTGAAGGGGGTGATGGAATTCCCTGGTGCTCGTCAGCATGCGCGAAGACGACAGTTGTTACGCATATCGTAGACTCACCGAGCTGACCTCAGGCCCACCACTCGACCCCGGCGGCCCCCGTAGTGCTGTAGTGGAAGCCGTTGACCGCCGTGTCACGAAGGCTCACAGAGTAGCAAGTAGCGCGGGTCTCTCCGCTCGACGAGGCGTACGAGCGGACGCTACTATTACTACTACTACTACTGTTGCGTTTCATCATCGCCATTGCTGGTAATTGCCACGGTTGCGTCGCTGCGTGCGTTGAAGGTTGAAAGAGGCGTTAGCCGAGTCGTGGATGACAGAAGACTGGATAGTCCGAAGACGGGCGTCGGTGACAGGCGGTGGTGGAACGTTGGCGTTGGAAACTGAGGCTGCTGAGGCGTGAGGAGCGATAGACGGACGTTGGGCGGTGATGAGATTGAAATGAGGAGAAACAGTGGGGCATGTGCACTAATGCGGCGCTAGATCGCCCATGCAACTGATGACAGCACGGTATCAACATGCTCTCAACTTCCAGAAACACATAGTGTGTTCACCAGATCATCACATGGCACGGCAAAATAAGATCTTGATCAGATTAATTGACTACGCAGCTCATCCGGAACTCCATTACTTTTCTAGTAGCTTCCTCAGCGTTGCCACGCCTCGCTATATAATCACACAGATAGGAAAAGGCATACATGCTCGTGCGAGAGATCCGTCCTCCTCGCACATCTACATCCAGTATGCAAGTCGGATATCTCATACATCGCTTATGCAGAAAACTCAATCAAGGAAATGTACCGAAGGCACTGGGGTGGGGCCCCATGCGCACGAGTGGAGTCGTCGGCATTGTACAGGAGGAGAGTGGATCTTCGGATCTGTGTACGTGAGAGTAGGTCGGAGATGCTTAGTTGACCGAAATGCACTTGATGTCGAAGATCAAATCAGAGTTGGGGGGAATGTCCGGGGGAGCACCCTTCTTTCCGTAGGCCATCGCGGCGGGGATGGTAAGACGGCGCTCACCGCCAGCGGTCATGCCAGCGACACCAACGTCCCAGCCCTTGATGACCTGGCCGACACCGAGCTTGAAAGCAAAAGGCTTGCCCTTCTTGTTGGCTGTCGTCGAGTTAGTACAAATTTAGTAATGCCAAATGCTGTAACCTACAGTCGAAGACCTTGCCGTTCTTCAGCTTGCCGATGTAGCGCATCTCGACACGGTCGCCCTTCTTGGCGGCCTTACCCTTACCCTCCTTCTTGTCGTCGACGGTAACGCCGCTGACGTTGCGGGGGCCCTTGGGGGCGGCCTTTGCGGCATCCTTCTTCTCGTCAACCCTGGGCGAGCCAGTGGGGCCCATCTCGAGGTTCTTGGAGAACTGTACCTTCTTCTTGTCGCTGCTGGGGGTCTCAACCTTCTCAGCCTTCTTTGCGGGCTCCTGGGCAGCGGCAACGGCCTGGCCATCGTTCTTCTTGACCTTCTTAGCGGCCTTCTTGTCGCCGTTGGTCGCAGCCTTGGCCATCAAGTCGTCGAGGCTAGCCTCTTCCTCGGCGGCACGCTTGTTCTTGTTCTTGTTCTTCTTCGAGTCGACAAGCTTGGGTGCCTCCTCCTCAGAATCGACTTCGGTGATGCGGGGGTCCTGGAGACCGTCGAGCTCATCGTCCTCGTCCTCATCCATCTCGTCGAGGTCCAGCTCATCCTCATCGGGAGAGAGGTCGTACTCCTCGTCGTACTCGTCCTCGTCCTCATCATCCTCGTCGTCGCCTTGGGGGAAAGCGACGTAATTACCTGTGACGTAGATGTCGTGAGTACCAATGACCTGGAGGTAGACCTCCTCGCCCTCACGGACGGTGATGTCAAGGGGCTGCTGGTAGTTCTGCTTGCTGTCAGCTGGCTGGATGACAAACATGCACATGGTGAGAAAAGTACCTTTGTGGGGTCGAGAGTGCACAGAACAAGCTCCTCAGCCTCATCGTCCTCCTCGTCATCCTCATCGAGGTCATCCTCGTCGCTGTCCTCAAGGTCCTCGGCAGAGATCTTACCCTTGCCCTTGCCCTTGCCAGTGACGGCGTCAATCTCCATCTCATCTTCGGCGAGCTCCTGAGCAATCTTCTTCTTGAGAGCGGCCTCCTTGGCCTTCTTGGACTTGGCCTTGTCGCTGGGGCCGCCGTTGGACTCATCCTCGCTGTCCTCGTCGCTGTCAGAGTCTTCCTCGGGAAGAGCGACACCACCGGCGCGCAGCTTGGCGATGATGCTCTCGATGTCGCCACCATCCTCGCCATCGAAGTCCTCGTCATCCTCGTCGTCAGAGTCCATGTCCATGGGGACACGGATGAGCTTCAGGGTAGCGCGGGGAACCTTGTTCTCCTCGTCAACCTGGGGCTCGGCGCTAGGGTCAATAGCAGCCATAGTGATGCGGAACTACCAGGGGTTAGCCACGCGACAGCGCATACTCGATGGTCCGACATACAGCAACAGAAGGATCCTCTGAAGCAGGAATAGGCAGGCCGTTCACGGGAACGCGGAGCCCGTAGACACCTGCAGGGATTGCGGAAACCATTTTGACGAATGTAAAAGGTTTCTCTTTGTGTGGAGTCGAGTGTCTTTTCGCAATTGGGATGGATGCGAAAGGTGGTGGTGGTTCAGAGGTTGCGCAGCCTGCAGGTGATAAAAAATGTCGAAGCTGCTCACAGCTTTCTTCACCGCCTGCGGCAGAAAGTGGGCCCGCTAAGGTATCGATAGCAACCCTCTTTTTCCGACCTACGCAATGGCATGCAACGTGGAAGTGCTATTGCGAGGACCAGAATATGCTGCGGCGTGCCTGCAGTGACTCGTAGCAGCAATGCGTACTCTTGCGAGCTGTGTGTGATTCGCCGACATGCTGTGCTGATGAGGCCTGTTGACCGACTCTGCCAGCTGGGAGGCGTTCGAGTGGGCCAGAAACGTGATTACGTGCCAGCGCGGACGCGCCTCAGCCTTCCCTTTGACCCGCCAGCCCCACACCAGCCAACACCACCACCCGCGTCGTCGCACATCGCCCATGCATGGTGCACTATGACCCCGGCTCCGATGAGCTCCAAGGATCAGCCAGACTAGCACGTCGCAACCATGGGCTCGCGCCTGGAGAAGAACTCTGAATCGGTACGCAAGCGCATCGCCGCACACACCTTCGACGGCGAGGATGGCGAGGAATATGGCGGCTCGGCCTTTGGTGGCTTCACCGACTACTTCCGCCGCAAGAAAATCAAACTCCAGAACCTCGACGCCGATATTCGTGCCAAAGCTGGCGACAAACCCAAGCTGTTTCGTGGCGTTGTTGCCCATGTCAACGGCTACACGCAGCCTTCGCTCAACGACCTGCACGCGCTCATCGTCCAGTATGGTGGTGGCTTCATCCAGTATCTCGACGGCAAGACCACCGTCACCCACATCATCGCCAGCAGCCTCACGCCCAAGAAGGCTGTCGAATTTCGCCGGTACCGCATTGTGAAGCCAGCTTGGGTGGTTGATAGCATAGCGGCTGGGAAGCTCCTGCCATGGAACGACTACCGTGTGCTGGATGAGGGCGAGACACAAAAGGTCCTGGCCTTCGACAAGGGCACCGTAGTGAGCGCGGCGAACCACAGACAGAGGAGTTATCGTGACCAGACCGACAACAGCTGGTACACCGGCCAACTGCGAACAAGCCAGGCTGCACTGCCTGCCACGCCACAGGCACCACATTCACACTTCTCGCGCCAGAAACTTCCCACACCAGACGATGACATCGAAGATCTCCCACCGTCATATCAGCCTGGACTTGCCACAGTCGAACCAACGAACGGACAAGCTCGGAAGTCCACAGCGAAAGCCAAAAGCCTAGTCACGCCGCCAAAAACGAGCCCTACGATTGCACCGGAACCTTCTCCAGACGAGTTTGGAGACATTGACGGCATTGCCGACATTGCCGACGAACTACACGATAGCTTGTATGCCGACCCTACCCCAGTCAAACCACGATTACGGAGGAGACCTACGTTTGAGCGAGACCGGTTGCATGCCGACGAAGTCGCCGCCAATCCTCGAAAACCCGAGCTGACAGCCGAGCAACACAATGAGATTCTTTTACGCGATCCCAAGATCCGCAAATCTACCGTAGTCGATCCCAACTTCCTCGAGCAGTACTATCGTGAGTCGCGTCTGCACCACCTATCGACCTGGAAGGCAGACCTCAAGTCTCAGTTGCAAGCCATGGCTAGTGAGAAGACTGCAACACAGAAAGCAAAGCAGAAAAGAGCTTCAGGGGTACGCCGCTATGTTCTCCATGTCGATTTCGATAGCTTTTTTGCTGCAGTGAGCTTGAAAATGCATCCAGAGCACAAGACCAAGCCAGCTGTCGTTGCACATGGCCAGGGTAGTGGATCTGAGATCGCGAGTTGTAACTATCCAGCACGCAAGTATGGCGTCAAGAACGGTATGTGGATGAAGCGCGCCTTGGAGCTTTGCCCTGACCTGAAGATCTTGCCATACGATTTCCCTGCCTACGAAGAAGCCAGTCGGGCGTTTTATGATGCTATTCTCGCAACAGGCGGGCTCGTGCAGAGCGTCAGTATCGATGAGGCATTGATCGACGTATCAAACATGTGCGTTGCGAGTGGTGGAAGCGACGGCCGCCAAATGAACGAAGGTGCTGTCTATCGTGAGCAGACCAAGGCCGACCAGATTGCAAAGTCCCTGCGGGAGCAAGTCAAATTGAGGACGGAATGCGACGTATCTGTTGGCATCGGCGGTAACATCCTTCTTGCCAAAGTGGCTTTGAGAAAGGCAAAACCCGCGGGTCAACATCAAATCAAGCCAGAAGAGGTATTAGATTTTATCGGTCAACTTCAGGTGCAAGACCTGCCTGGCGTGGCTTGGTCGATTGGTGGAAAGCTTGAAGACGTTGGTGTCAAGCTGGTCAAAGACATCCGCGAGCTCACAAAAGAACGACTCATCCATGTGCTTGGGCCAAAAACTGGAGAGAAGTTGTACGAGTACTCGCGCGGAATCGACAAGCAAGAGGTTGGTGAGCAAGTAATTCGCAAGTCCGTCTCGGCAGAGGTCAACTGGGGCGTTCGTTTTGCAACTCAAGAGCAAGCCGACGAGTTCATCACCAGCCTCTGCGGTGAGCTGCAGAAACGGCTGCTAAAGGAAAAGGTGAAAGGCAAGCAGTTCACCATGAAAATCATGCGTCGCGCAGCAGATGCGCCCATTGAGCCACCGAAGCATCTTGGTCATGGGAAATGCGACACCTTTAACAAGAGCCTGGTTTTGGGAGTAGCAACAAACTCGAAAGAAGTCCTGACCAAAGAGGCACTGGCTATTCTGCGAGGGTTCGGTTTCTCGCCCGGCGAACTTCGAGGCATTGGTGTTCAAGTGACAAAGCTCGAGTCTATGAAAAATGCTACAGATGGTAGCCTCGAAGGCTCTCAAAGGCGTCTTCAGTTTAACGTTCCCAACGCGAAGCCGAGTGTTGCTCGCAAATCACCAGCCAGTATCATTCAGACACCAGTCAACCTTGGTGACGTTCGCAAAGAGCCCTACATTGCGCATGAAGAGACGACCAGCGTCCGTCGTTCACCGGCTTCAGCTAGTACTCGCAAGCTTTCAGCTCAACCTCCTCATTCTCAGTTCGTCGATGCAGACCCGATTCAAGACGACCCCGAGACACCACGCAAATCGAAAATGGCAGCAACTGATGGTGAGCATGTTGCTTTCGGCGCAGAGACACTCAACCATTCTACGCCCTCTCGTCGCCCTCTTAACATGATGGGCACGCAATTCATCATGCCCACGCAAGTCGACCCCAAAGTCCTTGCAGAGCTCCCTTCTGACATTCGATCCAAACTCCTTCGGCAAACACGTCCGACCTCACCGTCACCCGCAGCCCGTCGCGGAGAGTCGCTCAATGCAGAGCCTTTTAGCAGCCCAAGGACACCTTCAAAACGCATGCCTTTCGCTATGACAGCTTTACCTGCACAATCTCAGCTGGATCCTGACATCCTCAACGCGCTACCTATAGACGTGCGCACAGAGATTATGTCACAGTACTCTGCAGCAGGCTTGATACCCTTCTCTCCCTCTCGTCGCCCCCGCGGTGCAGATCAAACGTTGCTGCCTCAGAGTCCTCGCAAGAATCGCATTATCGGCATTCCAGCCAAAAAACCAATAGCAGTGAAACGTGGCCGCGGCCGCCCACCTCGAAGCGCCATGCTTGCCGCAGCCGCGCAGATGAAAGCCGTTGATAAAGAAGGCAAAACGCTCACACAGGCAAACTTTATATCTCTGAAAAACCCCGCGCGTACACGCGACTCGCCAGCCGAAGACGCCTTCACCGATGCACCACTGCCTCCTAACCAGGAACCAGACCTCGATCCAGACTTCCTCGCAGCCCTCCCTGAGGAAGTTCGCAAGGAAGTCATCGCCGACCACAAGGCATCCAAACTTCGTGCCTTTCGGCTCGCTCTCCAGAAACCTCGCGTCAAACCCCCCACACACCTTCCGTACCTCGCCTACGCTCAGCAACAGCCAAATCAAAGATCAAAGGCCATCAAAGTCATCCGGCCTACGAAAGCGACATTTACCACCCAGAAGCTCAGCGATGAACCAGATCTTCGCGCTGCGATGCGTGATTGGGTCACTGAATTTGCAGACGAAGGGCCGTATCCCGAGGACGTTGTTGCGCTAGGCAAGTACCTCGGAAAACTTGTGAGTGAGGAGCGGGATCTGAGGAAGGCGGTTGGCGTGGTGAAATGGCTGCAGTGGATTATTGGGGAGTCTGGGGACGAAGGCATGGAGATGGAAAGTTGGGAGGATGCTGTGGAGAGGGTTAAGGCGGGAGTTTGTCGCGCTGCGAGGGCGAGGGGGTTGGGGGTCGTCAGTTTCGAGTGAGATTGTGGGGTGTGAGTAGATGATGGAAGGTACAGAGTGATGCGTTTCTAGCGTTAGTGTTGCATTGCTACGGTGCATACTAGGCGATGTAACAGGAACCACAGTCTTACAGGTTTTTAGCAAGGCTATCAGCTAAACGAATGGTATATAAGAGAGTAAACGAAACCATTGCGCCGAACCACGCGCGTTCCCATAGAATGCCTCAAAATCCAATCTTGCTAGCGTGTATGTTAAGGGTATCGTGTCTCGTGTATCATGAGTTGTGTCGTGAAGGTATAGGGTATCGTAGATGTGAAGATGCGTATCGTAGACATCGGAGTGTGTACTGTAGGATCTGGAATACGACGGGTCTGTTGCAGGTGGTTGAGATCGTGCAACCCAGGGGATGTTGAAGACTCCTCAAGCTGTAAAGGTGGGCGCCTTACATAGTGATGACACCACGATGCCAGTTGCGCTCGCGGTCGAGACATCGTTTCCTCACTGCTGGCGAAAATCCTTGTTCTTTCTCCTCTTTTTGGCAAGTTCCGGGCTCCAGATGCCACTGAACAAGTCTTCGCATTCATCTTCATCTTCAGAGTCAAATTGAATCTCGGTTTCGTCAAGGTTCTTATTGCTTGTTTGACCATCGAGATCCTCGCCTTCCCACTCGTTCTCACTCTTGACCACACGTTTGGTTTCGAGAATGTACTTTCCGATCTTGTAGCGTTGGGTTTCTTCCTCGGCGTGCACGTATTTCCAGCCTAGCACGCTCCCACATTGGCGACAGCTTATGTCGCTGACTGTGTGTGCGCCTGTGACTAGTTGCCTAGCTACTGGCCTGTGCGTGAAGGTGTTTGGGAGTTCGGATGGACGCCAGGCATCAGTTCCACTACCAGCGTTTGGTGGGTGAAGTAGTGAGGATGGTGGAGGCGGGGCGACGAGGTACGCGCGCCCGTGACGTCCGGTGAAACCCTTGCTTATGATCGAGGTTGTGGGAATTAGATCGGCGAGGCACTTCGTGCAGCGGAGGTTTGTAGAAGGAGCACGTGTTAGAAAGGAGGTTGGTGCTGGGGGTGACGAGGATGGTGACGAAGAGGGTGAGGTCGACATCGTGCAAGCCGATTGTGTGGAGCTACGACGACGGCGGAAGGGGATGCTAGGAAGGAGGTAGAGCGGGAAAGGGGTGGTAGGGAAGTTGGATGCCATATCGAGAAATGGAGTGGTTTGTTGGCCAAAAGACAGTACTATTGGATACTTCCAGAGTCGTCGCTCCTTTTAGTCGCCGTGACTGTCGTGGTTCACCAGAAGTCAAGATTAGTTTTTCACGGAACCGCAGGATGGCTTGGGTATCGTATAAAATCAGAGATCGCAGTGAAGAGTACGGGTGATCAAGTTGGCACTAAGTCGTGATTTGGAACCGACATGCAGTCTAGCATGCGCTCAGTCTCAGAGCTCCGTGGAGGTAATATTACTGACGGCTGAGGCTGGGTCTGGCTACCAAACAGTGTCGGTGAGATGGGGATAGTGCGTCGTAGAAACGTCAGTACACGCTACTGTTCCATCAAGGGAGTCTTGATTGGTACCGCACACTGTAACGTTCCGCTCGGGCGTTCAAAACGGGATGAAAGCAACTCGCTAGAAGTTTCACGAACGACCAGATGAGCTGGCAGCTCAGGTTCGGAGGATGTGTCCTCGTCGATGCCTGGCCGGTGCGATGGTGAGATGAGCAAGTCGACGTGTGACGTGCTTGTCGCCGAGCGATAACAGCGATAAGAAGCGCCACAACCGAGAAGGCGGGGGTTGGCAGTTGCACCTGATCGAGGTTGCTTCTACCAACAGTAAAGGTAAGACCAGACAGCGCGAGAATGTTGTCGAGAGACAAAAGTGCCAGCTTATGAATGTGTGTAAATCTTTACAAGGGAACCTCCTACTCTCCACAGCAAATCACGGATAAGCTGCCAGATCATGCGACGTCCAAGGACCAGCACGCACGTCACGAGGTGCGTTGGCACTTGCCGGTCGAGTCCGGCTACGACGTGAGACGGCCTTATCCCCGGCTTGAGGCTCATTTGCTGTACAGTACTATGTGAGCCTACTAGAAGGAACCGCAAAAACCGCGTCCTCCCAAACTTGTAGCCGCTGTAGTTTGACACGTCGCGCGAGGTGATCTTTCCTGTCTCACTGCTAACTCACAGTACCTTCCATCTTCCCAGCTACCTTCTTCAAAGCAAACCTTCACACCTGCTTTTCGAATCTTCCGGTGATACTTGCCTGAGCTCTCGACCCTAGCTATGTTATCTTTGGACGTTTCCCTTTGCTTCCTTGAGCATGTTTCGCGCATAGCTCAACATCAGTCAACATTGGCTGTATTATTACCTGCCACTAACCCAGCAGCATTTTGTACATCACTAGAGCGGCAAGATGATATCTCTCGTCACCACACGGAAAAGGAAAGACGTCGATTATGCAAAGTCGAACTCGAACGAAAAAAGCAAAGTCCGCCTCATCGAGCACTCCGACGATGGTCATGTCAACACTGGCAAGATGCAGCGCGTGCGAGCCTTCAACAACATCCGCCGTGGAGGCGTGAAGATCATGTCGATGTTCCGCAACACAAAGGGTATTTCTGAGCCTTTTAGAATGCTTCGATGCTGGTTGACATTGCATAGGATCTGTTCTTGATTCAAATGCCGCGGTAGCAGCCTGCACTACATCTTCGGATACGACAGACAGCACAAAGTGTCCAGAAATCTCACAGTCGCCAAATCCACACACTGTTCGGAGCCCTAGCATACCTAACGTTCTCGACGCTGCCTCTAAAATTACTTTACATCACACGGGCTCTTCACTGATTCAGCTTACGAATGCCGGTGTCTTTGACGGCGAATCTGAACCTACAACAGGCACGAAGCCATTTGACGATTCGATCCTGCATACGAGCCGATCCACACCCAACTTCTCGAGACAGATCGCATACAAACTCTCAAATGTACTCCTGCAAAATCCTACCGTCATTCATCGTCCAAAACTGAGCTCCAGACCTACTGTGTTGATGAAAGATCACCCAGTCGGCGAACAAAACATCAAGACTTCGTCTCAAGGCCGAATGTCAGGTGTTCCATCTCTTCCATCACAGTTCTCTAGCGGTCCGGAGAGCAGTAACGGTCCTTTAAGTCAGTCCACTGCACCCACCTCTTTTGTATCCTCAGGTGGACCTGTATCAGCCGAAACCACGCACCGGACACATAACGAGTCGCAGGCCCCCTATGTGAGCTCACCTCCAGATACACTAGCATCAGACCAGTGCGCATTGCACTGGCTCAGCTTTCCTCGCCAGGACGCTCCACGGTTAGTCAGACCCTCTATTGCCACGGTCGAGAAAGCAGCGGCAGCCAAGATATTCTTCGAGGCCCACTTCAATCAGCTGCTTGCTACGAAAGTGACCCCTCGATCCATGCGCCGCCGTCAACTAGAACGCAAAATCTTTGCAATGGCTGTACCAAACGAGCAACGACAATACAAGAGGAAGAGGTGGTATGTTGCTGAGAGCAACCATCTTCGCCAAACTCGCACAATGAAGTCCAAAACGCTTGCGAGACAAAACGTCAAAGGTGTCCACATCTCGAACTATGATATCGTGAGAGTATTGGGCAAAGGCAGCTTCGGGGTTGTACGACTGGTACGTGAGAAGAGCGATCATACTGGAAACTCCAGTGGCAGCGACCCGGTTACCCTGGGCGACAATATTGTCCCAGCTTCACAGCACGCAGCGAGACATCAACTACCGGTATGCAAAGCTAAACAAGTCTACGCAATGAAGGTCATCAGAAAGTCAGATATGCTTCGAAACAGTCAGGAGGGGCATTTGCGTGCCGAGAGAGACTTCTTAGTGGCTTCCGAAAATTCGCGATGGGTGGTCCCGCTGGTCGCGTCGTTCCAGGACAACAACAACCTCTATCTTGTCATGGAGTATATGATGGGCGGTGATTTTCTCGGTTTACTTCTTCGAGAAGACATCCTAGACGAAAATGTTGCGAAGTGGTATGTTGCTGAGATGATACTCTGCATCGAAGAGGCACACAAGATGAACTGGATCCACCGGGACATCAAGCCTGACAATTTCTTGATCACTGCTTCCGGTCATCTCAGGATTTCTGACTTTGGACTCGCGTTCGATGGTCATTGGACCCACAATCAGACCTACTACAACGAACATCGGTATGGTCTTCTTGAAGACCTTGAGCTGGATGTTCAAGGTGACGAGCAAGACATGGAGGAAGAGAAGGATCGACAGTCTGCGCGCAAAAATATCGATCTCATAAACGGCAAAGTGACCGCCCGCCAACGACACGATACGAAACAAAACGCAGCCAATGGACCTATTCTGGATTGGCTGAATCGCACGCAAAGACGACAATTTGCTAAAAGTGTCGTCGGAACCAGTCAGTACATGGCGCCTGAGGTTATTAGGGGCGATAACTACGATGGTCGATGCGACTAGTGGAGCATTGGTATCATCTTGTACGAGGTAAGTCGTCAGTGGTTACTTGTAAAGGCTAAACCAACTGGTTGTAGTGCCTCTATGGCTGCACACCATTCTTTCAGGAAAACCGCCAACTCACGAAAGCGCGTATACTTGTAAGTATATCAGTTTCGATTGCTGCGTCACAAGGCTTATTCATTCAGGAGCACAAACGATATCTACGGTTCCCAAGAGAACAGAGATTTGCACGTCCAAACATCGATCGTGTACCTCTAATGCATATTTCCCGAGATGGTATTGATCTCATGATGAGGTTACTTGACGAGAGATCAGAGAGGTTATCCGCCAAACGTTACCGTGAGAATGATTGGATTCTCCGGGACAAAGCGCTCGGGACGAGGCTTTTTCGTAACCTCAACGCCACTGGTCAAGTTGTATTTCCTAATGATGCAGAGGACATCAAGGCTCACCCGTTCTTTCGACACATCCAATGGTCAACACTACACCTGACGCGACCACCGTTCGTGCCCCGCGTGCACGGTGGGCAACCCATTACCAAATACTTCGATGATGAAGCTGAGATCATGAGCGCGTCCGATCATCTTGACAGCTCCAGCTACGAAGTCACTCGTATAGACGGTGCCACTATGGTAGACGGTGTCGAGCCGCAGGGCGTAGGGGATTCGACGCCAATAGTGAACCCTGCTGTTCAGCAGAAAAAAGATTCTGCGCCCGCTTACGAGCAGATCTGTCAAGGCTTTCAGAAGATAAGACGCCGCAAGAAGGAAAAGAAAAGGCCACGCGACAAGCTACTGCGCGATCCTGAGCTCGGCAGACTAGTGCTGGAGATTCGTAAAAAGGGTGCCTTCGTCGGCTATACATATCGTAGGCCACGATTTTCGCTGCCAGAACTCGAATCCGGAGACTCTTACATGAGATCTTCGCTAGTCTGAGCCAGTGTGGATACCGTGAGTACAAAAGCTGACGACGAGCTCCTACTCTACGTTACGTTCTTGAACAATTTGCTCTTCAACCAGCTCATTCTCCTCGATTACTCGTGTCTTTTGCTGGCTTTTTGTAACTGCAATACTGAAAAGTGAAAGCGTGTTCCTCGTGTGCGGCTCCTTCCTTATTCGAGCGACCTTACCTTCGTTTTCACTGGCTCCGAATTTAGCTTTGCTCTTTCCGTTTGTTTGCTCATCACCAGAGTATCATCGACATCAACACACCTGTTATCCAAACTTTTGCACTGCACGTCTAACCCACAATGTGGCTGCTTCATATTCCACTCCTCGTCATCGCAGCATTATTTGTGGGTAACGGTCAATCTCTGCTTTCGAACGATCTTCTGCACGATTTTCCATCGACATTCATTTCAATGGTCACAGATCTTGACACTTTTTTATCCCACGAGCTTATTACATCTCCGCACCAAGTTGTCAGATGGACAGGCGACCAGATCAACTTCGCTTGTAAGGACCGCTTTGTGTTTGAAGGCTACGACGCGGAAGACATTGAGATGTTCCAGATTGTGTACGAAGACGTAAGTGACTCCAATTACTCACTGAAGCTTACAAAGTTGACTGACCTTGACTAGTGCCATCTTCCATGGGTAATGTGTCGGCACCACAACGCCTCGCACACGGCAGAGAGCATTGCTGATGCCATCGGCTACATACCGGTGACCATGCGCCAGTACGTGAGGCATGTTGTGGCGTTACCCGAAGTTCATGCGGAGGGCGAAGAGATGGCGTATAATGACTACGATACGCTGGTACTGAAGGGTGGGGTGGGTGTGCGTCGCATCATTGCTGAGGCTGCTATATCACTCGGGAGGTATGCGTCGATGACGGGTACTGCCTATTGGAGTAAGCCGCTCATGATGTTGGTTATTTTGAACTATGCTAATCCTGTTATAGACAACGACGCCTTCGTGCAGGCTCATGCCGACGATACCGCCGTCCTTAGTGCCGTCCCTCAGACCTCCCCACAAGCCCACTTCGCCGAACTTGCTGTCCTTGCACTCGCCGACTATCAACGTCCTGGTATCTGGAAGTCTATCGTTCCTGAAATGAAGAAGATTCACCACCAACTGGAACAAATTCAGAGAGATCTAGGGAAACACTTCGAAGTGATGGTTGGAGGCGCTGTGAAACAGTGTCCGAGGAGATTGTTGCAGGATAGTGTGGTGGAGAGGGCGGATGTGCTTCCTATGAGTCCTGAGAAGTTGAGGAGACCGTGGGTGAATGTGCGGTGATTGTGGGTGTTGTGAGGATCTGGAGGTGGACAGAATGTGGGCTGTCACTCATGACCGGAGCTCTACGGCTAGGGGACTCCCTACGGCTACGCAGGAATCAAAGTGAATATGAAGACCTGGCACCTGTGACCTAGCCAGAATTTGGTTCTAGAGATTCTGGTCACAGGACTGGATAAGTTTGTACAGGATTATCTCCATAGTAGACATAACACCGTCATAGGGGGCATACGCATAGCGAAAGACGAAAGTACGTGAAACTTCACCGCTGCAAGTGCTACAAGCATCAAGATCATATCATCGTTGAACTATCTTCCATAGGAAGAGTTTTGCTATCGACAGGTCTTCGTAAACGCAGATCTTTTCGCATCGCAAGTACATCGCATCAAACGCTATCAGTCCTTTTTCTGCCCTCCATTTGTCAACCCACACACACCTACTGTCCACCCATCTTCTCATATGTGTTCATCAAGCTACCAATGAAGGTTGTGATCAAGCGACTTTGTACCGCAACAATGTCCTCAGGCACCAGCCAGATGGTGGCGCCCATCTTCCTCGCGATACTGATAGCCAGCTTGGCGTTCTGGTAGCTCTCCTCGTCGTTGCGGCCAGCGGTGACGAGATCATAGTCAACGTAAGCGGGCTTCATGCCGGCGAGGACGTCGAGGAGGAACTTTGCGTTGGACAGCGACGAGTCCTTGAACGAGCGGATCTGAGAGCCCTGGCCGCCCCTGCGCGCCATGTCGTTGGCCCACTTGATCATGTCCGAGTCTGAGATTTCGCGCTTGCCAAGCTTCTGCGCAAGACCCTTCAGTGTGGAGACGATGTCCTTGCGCATCAGCTGCCAGACAAGACCTAGGGTCAATGTGCGCTGGCCATCGGTGATATCAGCACCCTGGATACCAGGCAGAGAGAACTGGACCGACTTTCCGAGTTCGACGGCATAGTTTGTGTTTTCGAGAGCCTTGAAGCGCATCAGTTCCTGGCCTTCGCGAGGCTTGTTGACGTGGCGCCAGTTGACGCTGCCTGGAATGACCTTGTCGTATGCTTGGAGGAGTACAGTGCCGTCCTTGAGATCCTCGAAGAAAGATTGCACCACAGGCTTGACATCCAAAGAGTTAAGCCAAAGAGTGAACACACGTGCTTCGCGCTCGCCCTCGGCGTCAAAGTCCTCAATCTCGGCTTTCTCTTCTTCCGTGATGGGGTCAAGACAAGGATGTGTGTTGAACAGGTTAGCCACGAACGCAAAGTTGAGCTTGGGATTTCCAGCAACAAGTGAAGTTGGTGTCAGGAATTTGCGGCAGTCGAGAGCATCGGCGTTCTGGAGTACCATCTCGGCGCGTTGCAGTAGGTCGTTCTGCTGTAGCGGGGCGCGAGAGCAAATCTCAGGCTTCAGCTGATTGAGCAGCACAGTGTAGTTCTCACCATCCTTGACATCCGAAGAGAAGTTGGTCACCCTGGAGAGATTAGCGGTAGCTTCGTACTGGAGGGATTATGCTTGACTTACTTCCTGGGCCACTTTGCGTTCTTGAGGTGGTAGTTGAACCAGCGCAGCAGAATCTGCTCAGGAGGCAGGCGCAGGAACTGCTCAAGAGTCTCGTCATCCTCCAAGAGCCTGTAAAGCTCAGGATGCAGCTTGATGTCGATCTTGCCAAGCAGACCTCTCCTGATGATCTGCCAGATTAGACCAAGAATCAAGTGCTCTCGCACTTCAATGATGTCTCCGCTACCAATGTTGACAACGGAACACCCGATACCCTTCGCAGACTCGATGACGATGTTGTTGTTCTCGGTGAAGTGGAAGTTATTCAACTGCTTGATCTTCCTGCCCGGCTTGTTCAAGACACGCTCGTCAATAGTATCCGGCACACTGTCGTTGATCAGCTTGGACAAGACAAGACCGTCCTTGCACTGGTCGAACATCTCGAAGGTGTCGAGAGGAAAGGGCAGGCGGTCGCCAATGTCTGGGTCGCCGGCCAGAACAGCATTGATGTGGCGCGTAAACTCGGTTCGCTCATCCTCGTTGATGGTGTGGGTGACGTTGGCAGAAGAGCCCTGGACCTGGATCCTACCGCCGCCGCCGCCGCCGCCAATGCTGGGCTTCGAAGCATGCCCAGGGGTAGAGGGCACACTGCCGGTGCCGCCGGTGCCAGCGCGCGGACGTGTCGGACCCGTGCTCATGCGCTGCTGAGCAGGCGACGAGATGCGCAGCTTCGAGATGAGGTCCACGTAGTCGTCCAGCTCGACTCGCCTCGAGCTGTCGAGCTCGACCTCCTTCAGGGCCTGGCGCACGACATCGTAGGGCTGGTGCTCGGTCTGCTGGGTGGCCTTGATTACTGTTGCCTCGTCGAGGTAGCCTTTGTCGTCGACATCGAGCTTGCGGAAGGCATCTTGCAGGCCGAAGATCTCGCCCTGCTCGAACTGGGGGTATTTCCTGAGCGCAATGCGCCGTCAGTCGCGGTGGAATCCGGGGGGCCGGCATGGAAGCTTACCTCTGGAGCTTGATTATGTTCATGGCGATGGCGGGGATGTGGACGTGTTTGGTTAGGGATGCGAGCGGTTATAAAGACGGTCGCAGAGGCTAAAGTCTCTGCCTGGCTCAGCCTCGTTCTGCGTTGCGCGTTCGACGTTGGTCGTCTTGTTTTCCGTACCCTGATGACGACGTGGGGCGCGCCAAGCAGTTGGGCGGACGGCCTCGAGGGGCAAGGCCCGGTACGAATGGGTACGAGGTGCGCTGGCTTACGTACGCATTCTACACAACTCCATGGTAGGCGATGCAGGCAGGCAGGCAGGCAGGCAGCCAGCCAGCCAGCCACTGAATTGTAGTCTCTTAGGCTGGCGAACAGCCTTGTGTAATAGACTATCAGACAGGATTGTATTGGAAGTTGTCGGCCTCAACAACAAGCAAGGGCACCCACAAGCCGTACGCTGTATGGGCTGACTAAATCGTGCCCACTAAGTACTGCCAGCTCACACGGTGGTTCCCCGTGCAGAGACAAGCGAAGCATGGTGCCTGGTTGCTTCGTTGTTTCTGACAGTCAGGGCCTTGACAACGCTTGACTGCAGGCTCATTCAACACGCAGATATACATGCACAAGGAGGGAAGATTCATCACTTGCACTCATGGGCTGGAACTTGCAGGATCACAAAGACATGTGTGCCAATGCGTCACGACAGCAGGAGAGCCAACGTAAAAAGAAGAGCTTTTGATTCCCTCATTATCGTCAGAAGGTCCACCACCATCGGTAGCTCGTCAAAAGTTCATGAGAGTAAACACTAGCCCCTACCCCGTCGATTGTAAAGATACCTTACAAAGCATCCAACGGCTACTTGTATGCGCATCGAGAGCCGTGCCAACTTCTTGCCGCCTCCACAACTAGAAACAATAAGGTGATAGAACTTTCGGCGAGCACGCCTGCCCGCCAAACAAGCAAACATCATCGTCGTGTGGAACAAATCTTTATCTTCATTTCCGCCATGTCTTCGATGGGTGCAGCGCAACGCTCGTAGAGTCCGTCGTGTACGACGATAGGCAGAGCTGGCTTGCTAGTGGCCTCAGAGAATGAGCCGTCCAAGGCTAGTCTGCAATGCAGAGGGTCGAGACTATCGAGTTGAATGTGTTCAGGGTGACAGCGAGCTAGCCAATCGCAATGCTATGCCCATCACCGCCATCAACTAGGAACAAGGTCTGAGAAGAGAGTACAGCACCATCACCCACAGCATTGAGCCAAAACGTCTAAAGGAACGAACGTTCGCTTATGCTGCATGCAGGAGTCGTATATCGTAAGAATGAAAGTCCAAGTAATTGGCGAACTGGTCGTTAGGGTCGTGAATGCCAAGGTACGAAATATAATCATGACAGAGGAAACAAAATAGATGGTAAACACAAAGAGACAAGTCCGCAACGAAGTGGGCTTGATGTTGTCGCATGTAGAGTCGGCAAGACCAGAGATCGAGCAGGGCTCGAGAATGCAAAGAGTGCGTTTGGGAGGTCTTGCAGATGCTGCAAACCACACACCAAGCTGAGCCATCTTCAAATATGGAAAGCATAACGCAGCTTGCCATCAGCGTCGACGGACATAGCTATTTGGCTACCTCCGGGCACGCTGGGCTTGAGCTTGCATGGTGTGTGCACGTTGAAGACCGGGGGTGGGATCTTGGTAGGGACCAACAGCACCGCCCTCCATAGTCTTCCGCCTCTTCATGCCTCCCATATCGTCACTCTGGACACTGTCGGGACGGTAGGAGTCTTGCTCCTCATCATCGCGACTGCGTTTGGCAGATCCCATCCCGTTTGTTGTAGAGTATCCTTGATTGGCATACTGGGTTGGACCAGGGTAGCCGTCGTGGGAGGCATTGCCGTTAGGGGCTGCCCGAGGGTCGCTCATTACACTGTAGAGGTTGCTGGAAGGGAGTCCCTGGCGTTGGGGTGTGGGATAGCCTGAACTCCATGCTTGCCCTGTTGTTGTTGTGCGAGGGGTTGCACGTCCTGAACCATTTTGGTGCGGAGAGCCGGTCATTTCCGGAGACAAATGGGCATGATCGGGATGCATAGCTCCCTGCGCACCACTGTAGCCGTAGGTACTTCTGTTGCCGTTGTACGGAGCATTCGAGTGAGTGTACTCGTGATCCTGTTCGTGATCGCCTTCGGCTCCAGTAGGTGCATTAGATACCTGGTCGTTGCCCTGCGACAACGAACCATCTGCAGGCTTGACCTCACCCTCATCTGGTACCTCGGTGATTCGCGACGGCGGTGCCATCTCCGTCTTGGGATAGGACCCGTCGTTGCGGTAGCCCATCATAGGCTGACCTTGAGTGTGGTATTGTGCAGATTGGGGGGGAGGGGCAGAATACATTGGTCTGGCTCCATCGTAGCTCTGGGCTGAAGGGTACGACATGCCCTGCTGAACGGCGCCCGGGGGTGTGCTTGCTGGTGTCGTAGGTACAGAGCGAGCGTTGCTCAGTCCCGTATCGATGGAAAGTGGTTGGCTACCTGGGCCATTCTGAACATTGGCACCACTCCACTCATAGGAGCTCCCTTGGTTGCCCATACCCATAATGCTCGATGCACTTGTAGGAGGAGTAGGGAAGGTGTGGGCTCGATCAAGGCCCGGACGTCCCGAAGATGGATGCGGCTGAATGGCATGCGGAGGTTGCGACATTGCAGCGCCAATAGGGTTGCTCATTGAGTGATGATGATGAAGAGAAGGAGGCTGCGATGTAGTTGGCCCTGTCAAATATCGTTGAGCAGTCTGCACACTGTCAGATCGAGGACGACCAACAGCGGCCATGGCGGCGCTTCCTACACTTTGCCTGTTCTGGTTTGTGGGGTGGTAAAGCAGAGCACCAATGTCGTGTACAAACAAAGGGTACAGCTGCTCAGTGATCTTCTCCTTGTTGGCAAATTCGAGTGCACGCTCAAAGGGAATCCTACGTACTGTTAGTATATGCTTTTGACAATACTTGAAGAGTTGAACTTACCAGACACCTTTGAGATGCATTGGGCCAATCTTCACAACGTGCCTTGTCTTTTCGCTCTTCAGAATGCCATCCCTTCGGCCTCGTGTCATACCGGCAACATTCAAGAGCTTTGTGCCGTTGATCATATGATTGTCTTCGCGACGAGCGACGCAAACGCCTTTGGCTTCGACTTGGAAGCAAAGACTGCCTTCATCTTCCCAGAGTGTGGCTGTGACGCGAGGCTTCATTCCTGGTGGAGCAACCTGTCCTGTGTGGTCAAACGTATGTGTCTGGTAGCTTTGTGGTGCCTGTGCTGGTGCGCCTGAAGACATAGCTGGTTTCGTTAGTAAGGGACAAGATGAGAACCTGTGCAATGAGGCTTACCAGGGAGCTGGATCGTCGAAGGCACCATTGAACTGTTCATCGATGATGATGTTGGCAGCTGCGAAGGTACGCCATTCGGGTAGCCGTACGAAGGGTAGCCCGCTGGTGCGGATCCATATTGAGGCCCGGGCTGCAGCATCGAAGGCTGCTGTGGGTACGAGTAATGGGACAGTCCTGCGGGAGGGCCCGAGGCAGGCGCATGTGCAGTGGCAGCAGACATGTGGGGTGGATGTACGTCAGCGTACGATTGCATCTGATTCATGCTGTTGTAGCCCACTTGGGGATAGCCGAAGCTGTTCTGAGTACCGTACGGGGAGCCTTGCTGCGATTGCGCATGCAAAGGCTGACCGTCGCGGTTGAGTGATTGCGGCGTCTGTTCTGGCGAAGGTGTCTTGAACCCAGCGTTCTGGCCGTGTACCGAAGCGGCGTACGAGGTGTTTGAGCTTGCGGTGGATCCACCACTTATCGAATCACCTCGGGGCGAGGAGTCGGTGGACGAGCCACTGGGGTAGGACTGTATTTGAGGGAGAGCTGGGAGACGCTCGTTGGAGGCAGCAATCTTAGGTGCGTATTGAGAAGAGTACCAGGAGTCGACAGGGCCGCGGGCGTGGACCGACGAGATCGATGGCAGCTCCAGCTTTACGGTATTGATTGAAGACCGCTTGCGCGCAAAGAGTTGAGCTTGAGGGTCAAAGTCCTCGAGTCAATGCACACGATAACCGAGGAAGTGCTGTCCCGATTTGGTGGACAAAGCTCTGCAATGGTAGGTGGTTGTAGCTGAGCACGTATCCGGAGAGATGATAGCTTGCGGCAATATAGCTTGTTGCGCAACGGCCGATGGGGCGAAAGTCTTCACCGCAAGTCAGTTGTTTGCTCTGCAGGGTTCATGGTCGGTTAGGCACATGAGGGAACAAAGCGCGCGCAAACACGTGTGCCAACAACCCAAATCAAACCGAAGGCCTCTGCGCGTGCGGACATCTCACCGTGGTAGCGCGTAAGGGTTTTTCGGGAAAGGCGTTCAATTTCTGGGAATACGGTGGGTTGGAGAGGTACTCACTGAGGGGTTCCCAAGATGGCAGGAGCAAGGCAAGGCTCGACTGCTCACACTCTCACACACACAAAGCTACTTGACTGGCTCAAACGCTGCAAAATGCTGTACAGTCAAGAAACGTGCGAGTCGTTAGCGTCGTTGCAGTCGTAAATGGAAGAAGCGCTCCAATGCTTTTTGAGGTCGTTTCAAAACACGCTCAAGGACGAATTGACAGAAGCCAGCCAGGAAGAATATCGAATAAGGGCTGCGACAGGTAGGAACAGGTGCTGTCGAGTCGAGGCGTGTCGAATCGTCGTAAGCGGTCGTAACGTCGTTGCGCTCGTCAATGGCGGGCCGTGCAGTATGGATACTGATTGCAGCAGGACCAGCAAAAGAAACACTACGCGACTCGGGCGTCAGCAGGTGTCATGCACGCAGCGGCAACAATGACATTGATGGGGGACCAACCTCCGCCAGTCTATGAGGAGAGACAAAAGCCAGCAGGCAGCGTGTTCGCTGACTGCGTGGGGAGGCGGAGGTTTAGAGGCGGAGGTGGTTGGGATGCGAGTGATGGCTAGTGCCGTCTCGACCGCAACCAACCAGACAATGATAGATAGGCGAGCGAGTGCACGGGAAATGCTGGTCGACGCCGGCACGGCTCAGGGCTCGGGCAGGGCGGGCAGGGCAGGCAGGGCAGGCAGGGTGCGAGGGGAGTTGCAACGTACCAAAGCCTCAACGAACGGACGCAGAGAGCGCGATACTCACGGCGGTGCTGGCAGTCTGGCGAGTGTGGAGAAGAGAGGTCGTTCTCGTCGGCGGTGCTGCAGGATTCTCTGCAGCGCTCGACAGCAGGCAGGCCGCAGCTAAAGGGCTGACCGAGACAGGCGAGCCACGCACGCCCCGCAGCGCAGTCCGTCCGAAGATGGCCTCTTTTTCGCAGACGGCGTGTCCCTACAAAGTCAGTGCGCTATCGACGCCGCTGGCAGGCAAATCCGGACGTGCGCGGTGATGTCGCTGCTCAGCGGGACGGCGCGAGTTTGCAGCAACGGCGGCACCACGACTGGGTCTGCAACGACTGGAGCTGCAGCGCTGGCGGCCAGATTCAGATGCGTCGACTCTGCACGCTGTGCTGGAGCTGCCTGTACCTAGAGACGGGTGGTGGAGATCTTCTGGGGGCGCTCACCAAGACGCACCCACGAGCCGCCGCTCGCACACAATCTAAATTCACTTCGGGCTTGGTGGGTGCCATCGGTGCACGCCAGCGGCCAGCATGGGGGGGCCCGGCCTGCGCTGCCAGCCTGGGCCGAGAAGCTGCAGTCCCGTCAGGACGACCGTTTCGCGCGCAACCTACCAGCACAGACGCCGCCACGGGCCACGGGCATGCTGACTGGGCGCATCCGCCGTCACAGGCGCTGCATGGAGAAGTTAGAACAGTCTGGCAGGGACAGGGCTGCCAGGCCTATGCCGCAGCGGCCATGCACGCAAGCGAGCCTGTGACTCCACTTCCAGCCACCTGACGACTCCAGCCAGCGTCTGAGTCTGAGCGTCTGAGCGTCTGAGCGTCCTCCAGACTCCAAGACACAGCAGATCAGCGAGCCCTGCCTGTTGCGTCAGAACCGCCAGACAGGAGGGGTGCAGCAACGGCGAGCAACTGTTGTTCTTGTGGCGCCTGCACTCCCTCGCCCACCGTGCCATCCCATGCCATCCATCGTCGACGGTACTATGTAGGTAGACCAGCTGGCGTCGAGCAGGGGTCCGACTCGTTGCGCCCAACTTAGCGGGCGCCTACTCTTTCAACAGAGCGCGTCCCGCTTTCTCAGGCATCGGCTGGCACCCCGATAGGGAGCTGATGCTTGGGACGCACGCGGCCACTCAGCGTTGCCGGAGACGCCCACTGTGGAGTGCAGCCAAAGTTACGCCGTGATAAGAAACGTGTCTTAGTCAGCTGCAGCTCCGGAGCCTGCTGCTGCGGACGCCGATGGACTGCTAGAGAAGCATCCCAGCGAGCGATCGGACAACAGACCCTGTTGAAACGACCGTGAACTTGCTCACGGATGACCGCTGAGTGGCTCGGCACGTGCGATGATGTGCACCGCTGCTGCGAGTCAAAGGCAGTCGAGAGCTTCAGCAGCACACCACACCACACCACAGCACCGCCGCCCGGAACGGCGTGTCCAAAGACGCTCCACAAAAGCACCCTTCCCGCTGTCGGTCCGCCTGGCTCACTCTGAAACGCACGCCCAACTGCCGCGGCACCTGCTCGTCATTGTTTCCGCTTTGAAGACGGGCATTGATGCTTCAGGCAGGACGAGCTGCGAACCTCAGCAAGGTGGCCTGGACGTGATTAAGCAGATTCCTGCTCAGGCTAAATGCCCGCGCTCACGATCCCACAGCGCTGTCGCAGGGATGGGCCCGAGAGTGCACGGGAGAGACGGACGGTAGGCCGTGCAGGCCATATCCTCGCAAGTCTGGGCATCATCCAGGCCGCCTGTGGTTGGCTGGAAACGTTGTCGCATTCCAACAACCTGGACGCTCTCGAGCAGGCCTCAAAGAGCGTCTATCGATTTCCCACGCGAGGCCGACATTCAACAATGAATGTCAAACAAGCGAGCGACTCCAAGGTGAGCATGTGCAACGTGGAGACTCGACAGAGTGCGACGCCCATGTCGCGGCCGCAGGGTGGTCAATGGGAAGACGGAACGAGCCACACTCAGCAACATCGCTCGACAAACGTGCGGGCTGTACCACCGCGCCTGGTGTTGGATGTGGATGCCGTGGTGAATGATAGGGCGACGTCTACTTGCGGTGTGAGTGATGTGTTGTCAGCTAGCCTCGTTTGGGACGGGGGCCACTTCAGTCACGCCTTCTTGCCTCGTCTTTCCAGCAGCCGTGGGCACTCACACGCAAACTTCCATCATCGTGTCTCCCTCGCGGTCGGATTCAATGTTCCAGCATTCTGGGCAGAGCGAGACGCTGCTACACAAGCCAGTCTTTACGGGAACCTGAAACAATTGTTGCGCGACAGTACACTTGCACCCTGTGCGTGCTCTGTTATCGCCGCAACGTCAAGCTCGTGTCTTGCCAGACGGAGAACATCTCAAACTCTGGACGAGTGGAATGTCACCGTCACGGGACCCGCAGTACCGCGCACTGGGCGCGATAGTCCGGCTCAATTCATGCACCTTCCATGCGAACGGTGGGAGGTCGACCGGTTCAGACACTGGGCCAGCCACATCTGGCAGACGGCATTATGCCAGCTGGCCGCCTCAGGCGCCAAACAACTGTTCGCATCTCATTCGGCCTTGTCCATGTCCAGTCTCCACACGCTGACCACTATCGCGCTCTATTACGATCCTTTTGGAGACGTGGCAGCGATCCTTGACCATTGACCACTCTGAACTTTACACTTGTACAACCCACTTACGGTATCAGACGAGGATCTATCGAGTGAAGGACATCATCAACGGAGCCTAAGCTCTGAGATTGAGCATCCATGCCCTTACAGTTCCGTCGTACAGTGGCAAGCCTAAGAAAGCTTGTGGTACCATGAGAGTCGTAAGCGATCCGTACCGTGTCACCATGTGGAAGCTGAGGTCCCCATCATCCCTTCAACAAGGCTCGGTCCTACCATCGTCGCGTGGGCTGGTCTGTCTAGCAAAATGCACAGGTCAAAATAAACGTGCAGTGCAGTGCATCCGGCGCGATGTGGGAGCGGATCGTGGAGAAGGCCCGCGCCCGTCTGTACATGACTTGGATTCAGTGGGCATGCTGACCACCACCACACTTAACACGCTGATCTGAATCATCGTCAAACGAGCTTTGACCTCATACGTGGTCAAGCTGATCTCCCCACAAGCAGTGGCTACACCTGAGGGCCTCGTTGCCATCCATACGAAGGGGCGAATCCTGTAACATCAGTCATCGCCTGAAGCGCAACAATGTTCTCGTGAAGTGGCCACGCAGTGGGGACTGTGCGCCGGCTTGTCCAACGCATGGGGAAGACCGCTCTAGAATTGGATATTACAGGCTCAACTTCTGCTGTATCTAGTGCGATCTCAACGACCATCACGTTGTCTGGCTATCTACTGAATCTTTTGCAGGCTGATGTTGCTATACTCCCAGATTCAGAGGAATACTAACCATATATTGCCAAACAACTTAACGACATCTCTACCACCAACCTCGAGCAGCTGGAGGTAAAGGTCGGCAAGCGTTCCTGCAGCTGTGAGGCAATCCCGCAATACGACTGCACTTGGGCGAGGAATGCACTTCGATTGGCTTTGTTTCACCTGCACATACCCGCCTTTGCATATGCGTGTGATGTAGGGTATCCCTGCGCGGCAGCCCGCTCAGACCAAGCCCCTCGCTTCGTCTATCGAGCATGACCAAGAGGAACTGCTGCTACACCATCTTGCGTGCAGTTGCACACGACACACCTGTCTGTCGCATTCTTGTGGTTGGACCTGGTCGATTCCCTCACTGATTCTTCCTCTAAAAGTCAACAGGCTGTTTACCCGGACTCCAAAGCGACATCGATCAGCAGTCCCATTTATGGCGAGCCGATGAGATAGCACACTCCGCCAATCAATGCTGGCCACGTCAGGAGCCATTAGAGCCGTTATCGGGGTCTGGACGGAGCAGCAAGCCACCGCCGCTCCTTGCATCCCGAACGAGTGTCGTAGGGTACCAGATCGTCCCGTGATTGGTGGTATAGCCCAGGATGGCTGAACTCACCGGTCGTGCGTGGAGACTCTCCGCCCCACTTCCTTGTCATCTCACCTCATGCTCTTGTGTTCGGCTCGTTTGCTGCAGCATTCTCTAGCGTCTTGTGTGTAAACTCCAGATGCTCATCGACAGTCTCAACAGAGTTCAGGGTGGAAGTGAGGGGGCAACCGACGCGATGAACCGTCGGAGCCGTCAATAAGCATCCTGGAGAAGGCCATACTCACCGCTAGTCTATTCTTGCCTTCCGAATCGTCCTGGTAGGTATTTGGTCATAACAGGATCGTATGGCGAGCTAGGGTTGGTGGTTGGTGAATGGAGAGCTGTACCCCGCCGCACACTTGCATCCTAGTCCTCCCTTGCTGAGGAATTCAGAGCACGTACAGCGAACGTGGAGGAGAGGGTGACGAAGACATTTATGTCTCTACATCGCGAATGTAGACACAGGCATATTGAGACAGGCGTATCGACGTTCGCTGCAATGCAGCTTCCCATAGCGGCCACAAGCAGGTTCCCATCTCGCAGCGAGCAGCAGAGCCGCTTGCCATCACGGCGCATTCGCTTCCGCCTCCGCATTGCCGTGCACGACATACTTGCATCTGGCTGTTTTCCGGGGCAATACTGCAGTCCGCGAGCTCGTAGCAACCTGACACCTCAGATCATTTAACATTCCTTCTTTTTTGCAAAAGCAGAGTCATTGGAAACGACCCTGGCTAACGCAGGTATGCTCCAAAACAGCTCCACAGTGGTCGCAAAAGCACTGTAGTCGGGTGCACCCTTGTGGCCAAATCTCAGTGCTGTGAAGAAACCACAACGAGAATGCCCAGACCGTTGTAGGGATCTACGACGAGCCGTCTGCAACTGCGGAAGGCGGCCCTTTGCAGCTTCGCATGACTTTAGACGATGTGGCGGCGATGGATATTGGCAAAGGCACCCCCTGCCCTAAAGGAAGGTCCTTCAAGGTGGTATGAGTCTGAACTGACGCATGCTTTGGGCAAATATTATCGATTTCGGATCTCTAATCTCTATGTTCCTCCAAGCCATCACTTAGCGCATGTGATGAAGTTGAAAGAAATCCCATTGTAGCGGTGCGGGTGGCTTGATACTGCATGCCGCTTTTACTGAAATTGTTTTTCACAAGCGCACGTTGTCGAGATGCACACCTTGACCCGAGCCGTAACAAATATCGCAAACAGTGAGTCTTCAGATATTGGTCCGTTGCCCAACAGCCCGCCCGACAACAATTGGCAGGAATCATCTCACTTTGTAGACGGTAGATGTCATCGCTCTCGTTCTCGCAAGACACAATTACAGCTCGATTTCGGTCGGCCCACCCTCCGCGCCTCCGTACCAAACATTATTCACCTGCTTACATCCACGCTAACTCCAACGTCCCAAGCTCTGACTAACCACTAGGCACGCGTCAACCATGGTCCGCACTCACACCCCACTCTAAATCCAACTTGCTCCGCTTGCCAACCCAGGCTCCACACGATCAGATCATACCAGAGGGAACGTGCTGAGCTTGTGAGCGGGGGGCTGGGAAGACGGCAGGAGGGCTGGCAAGGGAAGGCTGGTAATTAGCAAAGCATAGACCGTTGATGTATGAAAATCTCTGCATGCGCGGGCCGAGAGAAGCCGCGTCCGGGCGTTGCAGATGTGCTGCGAACTATATGCGATGCAAAGCGTCCATGAGCGAGATGTTGTGGGCCAAGAGGTTGGTTTGTAGAATTATGTTTCCTGTGCTTCTGCGTGATGATGTACGAGGTTCTTGTTGACGTTGGCGCTGTATGGAGGTACACTAAACATTCCTGATGAGGAAAGGTATTTGACATCACGAATTGGTGATGGATAATACTCGTTGCTTCGGCGGTCTCCGATATGGAGCTGTGAAGTCCTATATCATAGTGTTTACGATGACCTGAAAGGTTTCCTAGGATTAAAGTATGCACAATTGCAGATATCAGACCTAGTAGCTCGTATCATGTAAGCCACATGATACCGAGACTCGCTCGAACGACGTGGGAAGAATAACTGAGAGGTATGACTATTTGCCGCAGACCGCAATGCCCAGACCGATGTTGCCATCCTCTTGTCCTGAGTGTTATAGAATAGCCGTGAATGTTGCAGTCTTGAGTGACAAATGAGATGCGCATATTGGAGGCTCTCACTTCACAGCCATTAGTATCTAGCCAGCTTTAGGCCAGCTTTTGTGTAGTCGATCAATTCTTATACGTCTGTAGTATGTCTGGAGGCGACTATGTACCCTAGTGAGGGCTCAATCAGATAAGTAGGTACTCTGCACTTGCTGTATTGATGTGTCGAACCGAGGTGATGCTTACTTGGGGCTATTCGATCGTTCGCACAAGAAGGTGGTTCGCTATCTTTGCATGACAGATTCAAAACAAAGGAGACAGTAGTAGGTCTTGATTGGCTATGCTGAGAAGATTACTTTCTTAACATGATTTCGTCATCAAACTCTCGGCTTTTGAGGTGAAATCGTCTATGCAAATCTATTCCCTGACATCTTGATTGCTTCTCGAAACGTACAGTTCCGAATGAAGAAAAAAAACGCTTGGAACGCTGGAATCTTGGTCTGAATATCTGCGAACTCGCCCTGACTTCATCTCACAAACTTCCCAAACATAATCCACCATCAAGGCCAAGGACCTGAGAAGCAACAGTGATGTGTACGAGCATCGAAAGTGTCTGTCTCCAGTCTGGCTTGTATCCCGTTACGTTTTGCTTGTCGAACATAAAACTCAATACATTTAGCACGAAGCAAACAGTGCTGGACTCTTCCTGGCAAATACCAGATTTTAGGTGCGTGTACAATATGCAGAATTAGTTGAGCTGTTAAGTAGTCCTAGGTGTGTACTAATCAGCGAGTTCACACGTTCCAGGCCGGAGAGGGTAACGATGCATAAGTATACTAAAGATGTATCGGCTCTAATTTCGTTGGCTGGTAGCGGTGATCAAATAACCTCGCAATAAATCGTCCTCGCACCAGACCCGATGGTTCTTGCCTGTACACCAATAGTGACGAATTTTATCGGTCATGACAAGCGTGTATACCAGTACAAGAATTGCAGTGAAGTTGCCTTTGAAAATAGCTTCCGTAGGTCATGATCGATATGTTAACGACTGTTCTTTGAATCAGTCTGGAAACACTGGCTCAGCTATCTTCCAGGACCCATACCGTGTACTATTTTCTAAATCTCTATAGCTATGAGCATGTACTTTTAATGAGTTTCACTGTTTTAGTCAATCTTTCAGGGAGAAAGTAGATAAGGTTCTTGGCGAAGTCAGCCGCGGGCATTGTTCACTTTCATCCCCAAGATAACGTCGTGACAGAAGGTTCGCAGGGCGTTAACTTTAGAGACACGATCAAACCAGCCCAGCTATCGGTCTACTTGCGCTTAGAGACGGTGGATGTAGAATCCATTGATTTGGTTGAGAGTCATAGCGAGGCAATCGCAATCAGCTTGCAGCACATGCTAGGGAAATACCTGAACAGTAAGCTCATAGCTTGATTGGTCTACTACAGTCATCGTGGAGATTACCACAAGGCAGTGATTGCTTTGCACAGTTGGTGTGCATATGATTTTTTCGTGTCAGTAAAGAGACCACTTAATGCGGAGTTTGTCGAAACTACGATACCATACGACAACCTTATTCAAGCATGACAGTGATATGCCCACAAACGGCTTTTCGAGGCACATCGAAGTTGCAATGTCAAAGGTTTCTGCAGGAGAATGAGCGTGGAGAAAGTGAGTCTGAGTCGCCACAATCTTATTGGGCAAGGAGCCCCGCACTAGGTAATTTTAGCCGCAAGCGTGGCGCCGCATCCCAACTTCCTCACTTCAATCTTTGCACAGTCACCCCTGCAATCTTTACAACTTTAATACGCATCCCTGCAAAAGACAAACACATACTTCAAAATGCCAGCTCCCAGTGATATCCTGTCCGATCCGGATATCAGCAAGGCTTATGAGGATGTGAGGAGCGACAAATCCGAGACCACGTGGCTTGTTCTCAAATACGAATCTGCAACAAAAGACAACCTCAAGCTCGCTGGCAGTGGTACAGGCGATATTGCCGAGATGGTGGAAACTTTTGGTGACGATGAGGCGGCGTACGGATATGTGCGCATGAAGCTGGGTAACGATGAATACTCAGAACGAGTCAAATTCGTATTTATTGTCTGGGCTGGTAAGTGATGATCAACGAAGCAGAAGTTATAGTCAGGGCTACTGTATGGTCGAGTGAGAACAGAATCGAATTGGGGTATAGTTGCAGGCACGAGCCGAAGACTGACCAAATATACAGGGCAAAACACCAAGATCATGCGCAAGGCGAAGATGAGCTTCCAGAGTGGACAGGTGAAGCAGGTTATCCGAACATACGCAGTCGAGATTCAGACTAGCGACAAGAAGGAGCTAGAGGCAGATGCAGTTACAATGAAGCTGCGAAAAGCCATGGGTGCTAACTGTGAGAAAAAGAACCCTTGTACCCCGAAAATCGATGCTAACTTTTCCATAGACGACCGTCAAGGATCGAGTTACTAGAAAGTATTTCTGGACTTTGCAGTTGCAGCATTTGGCCCATCTTCATAGTACCGTCTCAGCTAAGACAGAAAAATGCCTGGCCGAGCGCCTTGAACATGCCAACACCGGTCGAATCAACCCCAAATGCCCTTGTTGAGAGATCTCATCAAGCTCGCCGGTATATCTTAGGGATCTCAACAGCCAGATGATTGAATAGAAAGGAAAGAAAACAAGAATCAATAACAACGTAATACTCAATAATGTCCCACCTGGTATCTAATTTACTGTATATGGATTCCATATTGGCTTTTCCCATCGAATCTTGTAGATATACTCTTATCGTACTTTCTGCAGCCTGCAAATCTGACCATAAATCTTGGACAGCTCTTACAACGCCAGCGTAGATTCGTACTTAAAGATCCGTCAGTCTTCATCCGACTTGCGCAAAGACTGCAAAAGGAAATGTCGAACTAGAAGCGCAAATGCAATGCTCTGATAATCGCAGGCAATTGTGAACACGAAGGCTTAAAAGCCTACGCTCAGAAGGTGTATGCCTTCGCTGATCCTCACATGTGATCCGGCTCCTTCCAGACCCTCAGGATCCCTCAAGAATTTTACGTGTGTGTGATAGCATCTAGGAACCTTAACACTCCAACTGTAAGCATACCACTGAATCTAAAGTGCTTATGTAGAAAATAGCCAACAAAACTAATATATAACATTCCTCAAGCTGAAACTTATCCTGCGGATAGGAATATTTGCAACGATTGTTTGCAATCCTTAAAAGAGTCTTAAAGTCTCGAGTTCTTCACAAACCGGAGCCATGAAAAACCAACCATAAGAGAGGGTCTCGGAAACAGAGCAACTTTTAGCTACGTGAGCTTTCACTGAGTCCAAAATCCAAAAGCAAACGTAGAACATCATTTTTTTCCATTGTTACTTTACCAGGGTATAAGAGAAAACCGAAATTCACATGCTGCGAACATCATGCAACGAGGATTTATGACACCGTCGTAGTCTCAAACCCAGATAAACTCAACATTTTCATCTTCTTTTGTCTCTTTGGCTCTCAATAGCAGCGCATCCGACACTTCTTTAGCATCCTATTCCAAGGTCCACCTATATGTACAAGTCAGAAGAAGACGATCACATGTTCATAGGTTTATTCGACATTCATCCACGAACTCTTCCTGCGCGACCTCGAAAATGATGTGAACAACAACGCATGGGAGCAAAAAGCGGAATGAAACGGACCAAAGTGTGGTGGAGAACATGGCGAAGTCTTCCGCGCAGATACTTTCTGTTTTGCGAAACTTTAAAAACAAACAGGACACATATGATAAGCATGGGGTGAAGATCCGCAGTGCTCCAAAGCATGGCGAGCAGGGACTCGGGCTACTACCCTAGCTTGCTACAACCATTGGTCTTCGTCAATTTCCACAACGGAAATCCGAAGTTGACTATTTTTGCGCGATGATCTGAAGGGAAACTCCAGAAGGACACATGGAGCTGAAAAACATCCACAGCTTCGTGTGTGGCAGATGATGAATCCTAAGCCGCCACATATTCTTCTTTCCTCTTCTCCCGACATCATGTAACCAAAAGCCGAGTATCTCTTACCATACTATCTGAAAAGATTCGCTAACCATCGCATTTCTTTTTAGGCACTTTGCCCTCTTCAAGTTACCTTTCATATATTCCCTAGTATCGATCGATCACATGCATTGCATGTCTGATGCTCCAAAGCACTGTGACAGGGTTGCATGTCCTTTTGCTTTCTCTGGTCTTTGAGATCCTAGTTCTGAACGAACATGTGCTTGGTCTGTCTCTCTTCTCTCTCTTGATTTCTGAACTTTTTTGTGGGAACATGATATGAGTCGCTGGCTTCGAGTGTATTTCTCATTACTGCGCTATAACCTGGAATAATGAAATAAAGGTAGACATTGATCTGTGCGAAGTGCCTGTTCGATCAATAAAAGAAAGGGTTACACAGCGGTTGCATGTCTCTGCATTTCCTGTGGACGAGCGCTGACTTCGAGCGTATGTGTACATAAAGCTAACAGTACCAAGTTTGACGAGCTGTGTGGCGGATTAATTGTCACGTAAGTCGCACAAAGACAAGATACGACTAAAAACTACAGGCGCTTTGAATAGACATGTCTCAACATATAGAGTGCGACTGTTCGATTGACTGATATCATCATTCATTAATTCCGTTGCCGTAGTTGATCCGTATTCAAGCGTCAAAGTGTACGTGCTGAAAAAGTGTCAAAGAAGGCCCAACATCGTCACTCGTCTATGAGTTTGACGACCCGCTGCTTTTCTTGTCGTTCGACAAGAAAGGGAAAATATGTCCCAGCCCCTTCTTAGAGTCTGATTTCGACGCGGCAGGCGCCAATGTCCGGGAGTTTGCGTTGTCTGTCGGCTGTAGATTTGTCTCCTTCTCCTCCGTACTATTGCTCCTTGCAATCTTCCTGTCAACGTGATTGTCCAGCCACTCCTGCTGCTTGCTGCCAAGCTGAAGCGTCTCCTCCACATCCTTGGTAAGCTTATCAACCTCGTCCTGCAGTAGCTCGTCGCGACTCTTCTTGACTTCTTCCTTCTTTTCTGGTACGACTTGTCCTTCCTTGGCAGTCCCTGCCCATAATTTTTCCAATTCGTCTGACCACCCGCAAGCACTTGCTAGCTCCCTGATACCGGTATCGCAGTCCTTGAGAATCAGAACGTCGTCTGGTCTACTTCCTATATTGCCGACTTGTTCCATGTTAATCAGTAGGCGTGGTACAGAGTCGCTGACAAATTGTGGTAGAGAGGCGAATGGCTGGACCGATAGCGAGGTGCCGAGGACAATGCAAAGGTCTGCCTGTGGGAGCAGGTCGCGGTTGTCGAAGAACTCGGCGGGGAGCTGTTCACCAAAAAATACAATCTTGGGCTTGACGAGACCATTGCAAACACTGTCGGTACAGTGGGGAACTGTCTTGTTGTCTATGGCTTCGAGCATCAGGTCTTTCGGGTAGGGCGCTTTGCATTCAATGCAGCACTGACTGTGATATGGTCAGCAATATGGCACATGGTAAGTTTTGTAGGTTTGCGTACTCTGCAAAGCTGCCATGTGCCTCTACGATTTTGTCTCCAGGCACGCCTGCTTCTCGCTCCAGACAGTCGATGTTCTGTGTGAACAGCTTGAGAAGCAGCCCCTTCTCGTGTAGGAGGTGTATGAAGGAGTGTGTAATGGTTGGCCTGTATTTCCCAGGGTACAGCTCCTGCGCCAACGTGTAGAAAGGTAGGGGGTTTTTACGGAAGAAGGATATGTCGAAGACTGCTTCTGGTTCGGGGAGGTTCAGTCGCTCGAGATTGGCGTAGAGCCCTGTCTCTGGAGATCGAAAATCCGGTATCCCAGCAGAAGTGCTGATGCCGGCGCCAGTCTTTTCAAGATTAGCAAGCGGTGGGTCTCTTGTAGAAGATGGCAACATACTAAGACGACAATCTTGCGAGCCTTGCCTTCCGTGATGTACCTTGCAAGTGCGTCTGTTGTGCGAGCGCTCAGCGTCTCCGGCCTAGTGCTGGGATCCACCATGGTCGATTCTTCGTTGCCCATGTTGCGTCTGCCGACTCGTCCTCGGTCTCTGTTCTTGGGTCGACCTTTTTCTGCCTTGCGCCGTGGCTTACTCTCCTGAGCTTGCGCGCGGTACTCTTGACGTTTGCGACCTATGGTGAGGGCTGAGGAGGACTGGAGAGAGGTATAGAGGTACAGATATGGCGAGTGAGTGCTGCCTGGTTATGTTACGCGTGTGCTGCTGGTGGACGTGGTGCGTTGGTCGTGGAACGCGCTTGCCCCACGCAAGCTCTCGAAATAATCCGAGGCTGATGGCGGGGCTGCGTCATTGTTGCGCCCGGCCAATGGGAGGACATGGAAATGAGAGTCTAACGTTGCGGTCCATGAGCAATTATGGTTCTGTGTTGCACCTGGTTAGATTGGTGAAAGGAGCACCGTTGTAGATGGAGCGAGTGAAGCTCTTGTGTTGGCAGAAGGACCACCGTGGTTAGCAGGGAGACACTGCAGTGGGATGCCAGGGCAGCGCACGTGAACAGGAGATCGCAGCGCAGTCTTGGAAGCTTGGTTTTACACCTTCTACCTCACATATAATGCATGTGGAGCTCTGCGCTGTGCGAACAGTTCACGGGCAGTTCGTTCGTGAGTTGTTCATGAGGGGATCCATGCATAGGAAGAAGTAGTTCTTTGTGCTAGTAGACCATTGACCTGCACAACAGTACCAACACATCGAGTCAGCGCCTCGGCCAACACTTCCTCTCGCATGTGCACAATGCAGAGGCCATGTTGTGCCTTGCAGAGTGGGCGGCCAGAGAAGGGAGAGAAGAGCGATTGCACAATGCACAAGCAGTCCAGACTCGCAGTCGCGTGTGATGGTTGCCGCCAAGCCCATGATCGGCTAGCTCCGTTTGCTCAAGTCTTTCGCCTCGCGCTGACGACCGTCTCCTAGCCATCACCTCCATCCGGAGACCCCCCACGACCTGTCTCAACCACCGCATCTGTATCACGAAACCCACATTCCCGACCTGATACTTGCACCATCATGTCTCGCGGAGGCGGTACTACTCTCTACGTCACCGGCTTCGGCCACGGCACCCGCGCTCGCGACCTCGCCTACGAGTTCGAACGGTACGTTCCTTGACGCCTCGATACCTGCCCGAGCCCCGTCGCTATCGTCGTCGCCATCGTCGTCGCGTCCCCCCGCGACACGCTGTCTGTTGATGTCCTTTGTCGTTCCTGCCGCCTACTCCCCGTCACGCACCGCCAGCCTCGTCCCTTCCCTCGACGCACGTGCGCTTACCTGCAACGACGCCCTTGCTCTACCGTCCTTCTTGCACCGTACTCGACGCCAGCCATCTCTAACACGCTCTAGGTACGGTCGCCTTGTCCGCTGCGACATCCCAGCCCCGCGCTCGGCTTCCAGTCGCCTGTGAGTTAATCATTGCCGGCACTAGCCCATCAGGCGTTAACTGTCCAGCAGCTTCGCTTTCGTCGAGTACGAAAGCCGTCGCGATGCCGACGATGCGTATCACGAGATGCACAACAAGCGCATCGGTCGCGACGACTTGTTGAAGATTGAGGTATGTTAACGCGTTCAGCGCCAAAGTGGCTGGGCTGACGATGCACAGTGGGCCCGCACACCTCCCTCGGCATCATGGCGCTTTGACTCTGGCCGTGACCGCCCCCGTGGTGAGCGCGGTAGCGACCGTGGCGACCGCAGTTCTCGTGGCGACGACCGTGGCGTCCCAGCCCGTGGTGACCGATCCCCTCGCCGCCGTAGCACATCACCTCGTCGTGACCGCGCTGGCTCTCCTCGCAAGGACGACCGTCGCGAGCGTGATTACGACCGCCGCGACCGCGACAGGTCCAGGAGCCCCGTCGATGGCGATCGCGAGATGAAGGACGTGCGTGACCGTGAGGACGACCGTGGCGACCGCGAGCGCAGTGATCGTGAGCGTGACGACAGGCGTGAGCGCGATGCTCCCGCCGCCGGCGAAGAGCGCAAGGGTATGACTTCTACTCCCGCAAACGACGACTTTCTCTGATCAACGACACAGCCGACTCTCCTCCTCCCCCTGCCGCACACGAAGATCTCGACGTTGCCGAGTAGAGCTAGCACTGTCATGCTTCGCGCAGGCAGCGCTGGAACTGTCTATTTTGTCAGATCATTTGTATTGGCGTGTCTTTACTTTCGAGTTGCTATACGCATGGTTCTAAGTAGCGGAACAACGGTCAAGGGCCCTGTCTTCTATCGGTGGTGGTCGAGTTCACTCGCGGCCATGCACCACATTAATCAATGCGCAGTCGAAAAGTCGGAACGGATTCTTTCTTTGCGAGCGGTACCAGCGATATCCTATTCGATGCGGTTCGGTCTTGGGTCCAGTCCACCTTCATCGGTCGATCGGTCGATATCGAAGCGGTCGAACTCGGTTTTCTGTACACTACACGGTCGATCTCGGTAGCACGAACTTTTCAATTACCCAACAACTTACGATGCACCCCCGACCCAACGTCCCCGTCCCGTCCTATCCCGTCCTATCCCTCGTCTTCGATACTTTACCAGCACAACTCCCGATGCGAAAACATTCACCAAGGTTTGTACTTTCCATGTCCTGTATATAGCTCGCCATGTCCACCGTGATTGTGACTTATCTTCATTTGGCTACGCTGTACCAAGCTCAATTTAGTTATTGAGTACATATAAATACATTACATCCGTTTCTGCTTTGGAAGATGTTCTTATTTTCACGTTATTGACCACTGAGTACTAATTGTGTATATGCAACCCTATTGACTGTTTAGCTAACAGTAAATGCTTGCTTTGGGAATCCATCAGTACAAAGATTAGTAAGTCGTTTTGGCGCCGCTCGAGAACCAATGACAATGCTTGAAATCGTGTTTTAGAACTCGCTGCCTCTATAACAGAATTCGACCCATGTGTATTGCCTCGGCTTGATTTCCAATAATAGCCATAAATCTATAGACTCATGTTACACAAGACTAGCACCGCAATAGTGTGCATACGGTATAGATTTGTTTCCTTCTGCTTATCGTCTCTTGACTTGACATTGCTGTACTGGAGCGTGTCGGTCTTGGAGCAAGGCAAGGACCTGCCTGGTATGGCATAAGGTGAGATACGCCACTCAGTGATGGTGCATGTCGAGGAATGAATGGAGGAAGGAAGAAACGCATACTATAAGATAACAAGACCATTCTGCTCTTTTATGTCGCATGCGAGACGAGACGTCCATTGGTAACAGCCAGTTAGTAGTCAACGTTGTGAGGGATGTTTGTGGGTAGTGAGCATTAACATCTTTCGAGAATTCTGTCATGAACAATCGGAATGCGAACTCGAGGTTCGTTATGAAGTTTAGCCGTTCGTTCGTTTGTTGGTGTCGGTGTTGAGCTCAAAGTCTCTGGATTATGGATGGATAGTGGGGTAATGGGAAGGAAGTGAAGCGGTGCTGATGTTGGATTGTTCTCACGTGGTTGACATGGGGTTGAGGTTAGGAATTGATTGCTCAGAAGTCTTATAACCATAGAGTAGAGACCGAGTTTGAAGAGAAAACTATAAAAGACTTTGTGTGTAACTGATTCTGACCTCGGCAGAGATATACGACGGTGCACTCATGGTACGTGGGCGTTGTTGTTCTCTGTTGGCTGGTCACGGAAGATGAACTATCTTTCATCGATGGGTGGTGCTGCTGCATTAGTCAAATGCATCTTAAACTGTTGAAGGAAAAAATCCCGTCCACACAATTTGTCGAGAACAAGAATCTTGCCCATGAATGTGAGTCCCCTGGGACTAACATTTTGTCTCAAATGCTCCAATGCATGATTCCGAATAGATGTGCATTTGGCCATGACAGCCCAGTACTGGCGGCGCCTTGCGGACGTGGTCAAGATAGGCTTGGTATGAGTCGAAAGCTAGAGACGAAGCTGGCTGCGTTCCGATCGAAGTAGATTCTGGGATGCTATCGCGAGTAAACATGACGATTTTGGAGAATGTTGAGATAGTTCTCGTGAATTTTGGCAAGATGAAGACATTCTCTCCAGAGTATAGAAGAAAATCCAACCGCCGTCAGCTGTTCTTGGCTTTCTCAGCCTTACTCACGTAGAGTGTCGTGTTTTGACGTCACTGGCCATGAGTCCTCAGCTGACGCAATTGGTGCTTGCACATTATTCATTTGAGTTCATCTTGCACGTTGTAAGCACAAGGCTGCAGACTCTGACATGGATGGTCCAAGGCAGCCAGACTCCACGTCGTTACAATATGGCGATTATTCGTGTTTTCCTTGTAGGTTTAGCCTTACACGACTCACAATTATCAATACAACAAGGTAATCTACACGCCCTAGAAAGTCTTCCTGGATAATATTGTTGTAAAAGGGTAGAAGTGAGATGTATTGGTTTGGGTGGTGGAGAGGTTTACCTACACTAGTACATCAGCACTTAGTGCGTAAACAACTACTCGGTACCGACTTCCTAATACAGAAAAACCCTTTCCGACACCGTAATGACACAGGTGCGAATGACCTGTGGACTTGAAATAGCCACGAGCGATATGCTCATGTATCTCGAAACGTCCTGCATCTGACTCGTACATCCAAGCCGTATCAAACTTCCTCCTACTATTGCCGACCCCCCACAAGCGTACCCAAACTCTCCATCGTCATAGAAAGACAACCTCCAAGCTAACCACCCCCCTCAAAGCACAGTATCAGAATGTGGATCAGAGCACCAATATCTGCGAACGACTCAACGTATTGCTTACGCATAGAGATCTTGCTATATCTCCAATCCATTCATTATCGTTCACTGAACATTGCATTTCGCAAACACGACACTGTCCTTAATATGAAGTTTACCGTATCTCCCAATATGGACGGAGATAGCCGCCGTTTCTCTCACCCTCAGTACCAGCAACGAGGAAATTCCACGTATCGTGAATGATGTTTCTACCCATCTCATTGTAGATAAGTGTAGTAGAGCGAGCAAAGAAGCTCAAGAGTTGCAACAAGGCCAAGAGATAAAAGAAAAATTCAATCGTAAGGTAACAGAGCATAGCAGAACAGAAACAATCCTGGTAGATGTTTTGTACGAAAGAATATATAAGCTTGGTGAAGAGGTAGTGAGAGTTTGGTGGGTGACTTGTGCTCTTGGTACTGGGATGGGATGCTAGCTTGGAGTTTGTGGAGATGTTGTGGTAGTTGCGGGATTGTGTGTGTGTGTGTGTGTGTGTGTGTGTGTGTGTGTGTGTGTGTGTGTGTATCCGAACTGGGTATCTAAACCTCCATGTACATCAGAAACGGAAACAGAAAGCAAAAACACCATCGCAATGCACCATCACTCTCAAATCCAACTCCGCACCAACAACACTCCTCACTTCTCCCTAACAGCCACCCTCAAAAACGGCGGCTCCCTCGGCTTACTCGCCGAATGCCCATTCTGATCCACCACCGGCGCCTTCTCCAACCTCACCCCCCGCTCGTCTTCCAACGAAAAATCAAAACTCGCCAAAAAATACGCAGTAATGATATTCTGCTCTAGCTTCGCAAACCGCATCCCCAAACACGGATGCCTACCTACTCCCCAGCCCAGCCACACATGTGGAGCTTTCTTGTCTTCCTCGCGGCCCGGCAAGTAGCGCGCGGGATCCCACGCTGAGGGGTTCGGATAGATGGAGGCGTCTTGATGGACGTCGGCGGTCGCGTAGGTGACGACTGCGTCGGGGGGGATGACTTCCATGCCGTTGCCCGTGGGGAGTGGGCGGCCTGAGATATTTTTGCGGAAGGCGGTGCCGAGGAGGTTGAGGCGGATGGAGTCTTTGAGGCAGAGGTCGATGATGGGGAAGGAAGATTCCCAGGCTTCGAGGGGGACGTCGTCGAGTTGGTAGCGGAGGGGTGCAGTGGGGTCACGGGCATGTTGGGAGGCCGTGGAGCGGATCTCTTCGCGCGCTTTGGAGAGCCACTCGGGAGAGGTGGCGAGGTAGCAGAGGACCCAAGCGGCGTTGATGCCGCTGTTGAGGAGACCTGCGAAGAGGGCGCCGACGATGAATTCGACGATTTTGTAGGGTCGATCGCCCTGGTCTAGCATGTATTGGAGGGCATCGTCGTGCTTTTCGTCACTTGCTGCGCGGCGCTTGACAATGTTCTCAATCATGACGTATAGGCGCGCTCCTGCGTATGTGCGTTTCAACACAGCTGGCGAGGGAAACTTGGGGAGTATGATGGATGTGGCTGTAGCGCTAGCTTCGATGTATTCGAACAGCTTCAGCGCCTCCTCCAGCACTTCTGCATTGTCGGCAATTTCGTCGGCGCCGACCATGCGAATAGTAAGGCGGAAGACGACGCGATAAATGCTCTCGAAAGGGTTGGTGCGGCCGCTGGGATCGTTTTTGATGGCCTCAATAGCTTCTTGCACATCCGAGACGAGTGTTGACATCTTGCGACGGAACTGTTCGTTCTTCAAGAGCCAGGCGAGGCGCCGGTTGAAATGATTCGAGACATCCTCATCTGCACCCTCTCCGCTGTCGTGCTTCTCAATCGCCGGCGCCTGGCCAAAAAGCACGGCATACCCTTCTGCAAATCCCAATTCGCGAGATTCAAAGAACAGTTTGCGCCCCTCTTCTCCTGCCAATGCCACAATCGTGTTGGGCCCGGCGTGGAATGAGAAGTTGCCTGTCGCTGACTGATCGCGTTGTCGGCGGTACCAGTCCCATCGCTCTGTCCAGAAGCCCCATGGACCAGTCAGAGGGTAATTGTCGCTGGCGACATGTGGTGCGTTTGTAGGTAGTCTGCGGATGAAGAAAGTATGTACAACGACAAAGACCAAGATAAATGCCGCAGAGAGCAGAAGAAGCAATGTGGGCGATCTAAGCACAACGCCAACAATATCAAGAAGAGCCATGGCTACGGATCGCAACTGCCAGGTCAGTAAAATGAGGAAGAACAGTAGAACTCAAACCTTGGGGGCGACGGTCATAGTGATACAATATGAGTGGTACGAATCCTCTCAGCGGAACCATGTCGACCCGTACGCACCATCTCGTAGACTCAGTCCGTGCCGCAGCATTACCTGGCTCGATTGGCTTCAGCCATGCTGCCACCGCTCTTGTAGCGGCGGTAGAAGGGCGGAATAGAGGCGTTCCGAGTGTGTGACGCGCCGTCAAGTTTTAGATTCGGCTACAGTGTCGCCGAACCAGGCCCCGCCGAGGCCAAAAGGCTCGAGTTGCCTGTGGCTGCCCACGCGAGAAAGCCATCCACCAGCGTTTCGATCGCTTCGGCGAATTGTGATTGGATGGAAGCCGTCCATGTTCATCTGAGATGTATCTACATGGCTTGGCGTCGCGAAGACTTGCCCTGAGCCGCCACTGCGGGAAGGCCTGGTGACACCTGTTTCGAGGATCAACGTCGCTTAGACGTGTCGACGATCGTTCGGCTGGCCTGTCTCCGGCACAGGTCTGACCGTTTCGGCTCTTTACTGTCCTTAGAGTTGTTGCGGTGCGACTCGTAATCTCGCTTTCGTGTTGGATGTTTGTTGTGGTAACTAGCTTTTTATCCATGTGCTCAGTACAAGTCTCACGGCGTTGCTGCGATGGCTACATACTGCAGTTGGATGGGTTAGTTGCGGTCTTGTGAAACATGTCATGAAAATGCAGACAGAAGAAGCAAGGCTGCTGAATAAGCCTGTCTCACCTGCAGCAATCCCAAGAGTTATGTCCCGCCAATTCCCCGCCCGGGCAACCTGCAAGAAAAACCTCCATAGACCTGTACAATCATGTACGGCATGTGCAGAGAGACAGGGAAGTTGTCTGTGATGTATTGGTAGTAAATAGGTAAATTTTGATGCCTTATCCTGTTGCGATGAACAACATCAGGTATCGTCGTCTTGAACCAAAGGACAATATATCAATAGGGAAAGGAAAAGAAAACAAAGGTGATATAATGCAACCAACCCAAACCATACTCATCAACCATTGTGAGCGGCAAGCCATTACGGCTTCACACACGCAACCATCAACCTCTCATAATCACCTCTTGTCTCGCCCTCGATCCTCTTAACCAAGTCCTTGCCAAACTTCTTCTTGTACTCAGCACTCACGGCGTTCATGAAGTTGCGGTCCCAGTGGCAACGAACAACGCGCTGCACAAGCAGAACATCCTTAGTGCCTAGGCCTGCCATCGACTCTTCCAACCTGACGGCCTCCGCGAGGGCCCTGTTCTGGGCACGTGAAAGCAAGAGCAGAAGCGCGTCTTCCATGTGGCCTGAGAATGCGGACTTCAATACACCGGCGAGGTCCTTGTGGAATCGCTGCTGGTACGACTGGGCAATGGCGCGCAGCTGGTTGTCGTTCTTGCTGGTGAGAATCTGGCAGACTTGGGCAGCGTTCTTGCTGACCATGTTACCAATCCCAGTTTGCAGGTCCGTAACTGCCTGCTCGATTTCCTGGGGGATGACAGGGTGCGAGTCCTCTGCCCGGCGGGCAGATGTAATCATCATGTACATCTGCTCTGTAGCAGCACTGAGATCACCGCGGAGGTCAGCCTCGAGGCTCCTCTTGAAGAGCTGCTGGTACTGTTGCTTGATGGCGTTGATGTCGGCGTTGCTGCGACCAATGAGGATATCGTCTAGCATTGCTTCTTTGGTGCCCATTCCCTTCATCGCGTTCATGAGGTTGGTGCAGTCAGACACCAGAGGTCCTTGGGCAATCTCAACCAGGCCCTCCTTGAAATAGCTACTAGTCTCTTTCTCGAGGTCTACAACCATGTTCCGCATAAGCCTCTGGTTGTATTGCGTACGAATAGTGTTGATTTGGATGGGGTCCTTCTTCGATAGAATTGCGATGAGTGCCTTCTCGTCGGTTCCAAAGCCCTTCATGGCCTTCCGGATGGCCTCGACATCTCGAGAAACGTCAATGTTGGCAGTCTGCTGGGGCCCGTACCCAAGTGATGGCTGGTTTGGAGGGCCGTACTGCTGTTGCTGGGGAGGAGGTTGATATTGCCCTGGCGGGGGCGCACCGTACTGCGGCTGTTGTGGGGGAGGTGCTCCGTATTGTCCTGGAGGAGGCGCTCCATACTGGCCGGGCAGTGGAGCGCCATATTGACCTGGGGGTGGAGCTCCATACTGTCCTTGCGGAGGCGGCGGCTGGCCCCACTGCTGCTGAGGTGGAGGGGCACCATATTGGCCCTGTGGAGGTGGAGCGCCATACTGGTTAGGTGGCGGCGCACCGTACTGCCCGGGTGGTGGTGGTTGACCCCATTGCTGTTGCGGCGGAGGAGCGCCGTACTGACCTTGAGGTGGATACTGTTGATTCTGCATTGGAGGGGGTTGTCCGTAGCCTTGTGGAGGACCTTGTTGATACTGTGGCTGCTGGCCGTAGGGTTCTGGCACGTATTAATACAGGTTTGCACGCGACTGCCAAGTACAGCACAGCCGAGTTGTGTACGGTAGTAGTATGGGTAATTGCTTGACTTACGGCCCTGATACGGCGGCTGTCCGTAGCCACCCGGTGGTTGGTTGTATGCCATGGAGAATTCTTGTTCTAGTCGGACTCGGGACAATGGGGTAAGCGCTACGCAGGGCTTGATGTCGGTGCACGTTCAAGAAGAAGTAACAAACGGAGATCACTCAGAGAAGTATGTGGCCTTTGAAGCGGCCCTCGGGTCAGATTTGGAGGGAAGTCGGCGCTACCAGATGTTTTGGAGGGGCTGTGTCGATTGTTTTGCGCCTCTTAGCTGCTCCGCCCCGCGTAGTGGGGTTGAAATATGACGACGAAGCCACGAACAACCAATGCTGGGCGGCAGTCCATGATGGTTCAGGCTGGGCAGTACTCCTGATTCGACGCATCCACCGGTTCGCAGGTCAGGCGCGCACCGCTAGTCATGCCATGTGGCTGCGATCATCTTAGGCAGCGACGGTTTTCACTAGCGCATAAGGCTGAGCCGTGGCGACGCGCCTTTCGGAGGGAAGGTGCGATGCAATCGTCAGCCAACAAGACGGCGTGATGACAATGCGCCACCTCCGCGAAGCAGTGCAGTACATCCATGTCTTGCGATGGAGCAGTAACGTGATCAGAGAGTATTCTGTGCAAGGCGCGATGGATGTGGTGCACGAGTAGTGCGTGGTTGTATTTTGACATTAGAGCTATAGACATGAGATAGGAAAAGGGTATCGAAAACCAAACGCCAGGCGTCCAGCGCCGATATGCTCTTGTCAAGACCGCAATCTCCTCCTACCTCCTATCGCTACCCAGCATCTTCCCGCCCTTCTTCACCAGACTCATCAAACTACCACCAAGCGTCGGCCTTCTCTCCATAGCCTGGTTCTTCTCGTACTTGTCAACTTCCTCCTTTGACCAGTCGCCATAGCCCGTCGGTGCCGCTCCTTCATTCTCATTTCCATAGTTGTATCGGTCGTCATGGTTGCCGTATCCATTCTGACCATGTCGCGAGTGATGCGAATGGGCGGATTGGTACGAGTGCGCAGACTCGTAACTCTGACGCGGATCATAGCCGTAAGAAGACGAGCGACGGCGCTGGTTTGGTGAGCTGGAAAGCACGGCCCCTTGAGGTTGAGGAGAGTACTGGTAGTTCTCAGGGATTGGTTGCGTCGTGGGCTCGGGAATGGGTTGAAGATGATGTTGTTGGTTTGGGTAAGAGTTCGAATAAGGGCTTGAAGACACCGGGTAGGAGGGTGAAGTGCCGTAGCCACAGCCATAGCCATAGCCATGGTCAGACGAACGACGTGGATTTGATGTTGGTATCGCGATCGGGTTCGATGTCGGCGGGGCTTGTTGGTATGGCGCAGTAGGCGGAGGAAAGTAGCTTTGCTGCTGCTGTTGTTGCTGCGGATATGGCGCTGAGCCTGGGGTGACGGGGTAAGGAGGATTTGAGTGCGAGCGTGATCTTGACTGCTGTTGTGGTGGTGGCTGGAAGCCGGAGTGCACATGCCCTGAATGGGCGGAGCCATAGGATGACATGGTGAAGTCTTCTGGGTAGAAGAGCTGGTATGCCAAAAGCTCCGTTTTGACGGCTAGGGTGATCGATTTTTGGGTGATGTAGGCTAATCGTCGAGTCTTGGCCTAGGAACCGGATCCTGTTTTCAAGCTCGATGTCGTATGCGGCTGGTCCCGATGTGATGCGCCGTGCAGAATGTGCCTCTTAGCCGGAACGTTATATCCCAGAGTAGAAGGGGTAACTATCAGTCGCTTTGCTATGCACCTTTCCTCAACACGTCCCAGCGCTGGCCATTAAATATCTTCAGTCGTGCGAGCGGAGCCTCTTATCACGGGCAACATGCTTGCTCAGCCCTGCCAGACTAACTCGCATCTACACCGGCGAACCACACCTCAATCCAATAATGTCGCGTTCTACCCCAGATTCCACCGTGCAGCGACCGAGCTGACTGTCAGTTTACCTGCCGGTCAACGATGCAAGGCGAGTGAGGGGCAAAGGGCAAGGATCCAAGGCTGATGATGTCAAGTGCTGGGCGGTTCGCGCAAGCGAACGCTGGGTGCCTGACTAGCGTGCGTTGGGGTGGTGTCGAGGGCTGACATGTCGTTGGTGGAGACGATGGAAGGCGGCATGTCGATCCCGGGCCTCGTAACACCGATCTTCAACCTTCGAAACGCAGACGCATGAGGGGTAAGGCTTGCGTATGGGACAATCTTGGCAGAGCCGGTCAACGTAAGCGTAGCACGCAAATGGTGTCCTCAGACAGCGAAGGATGGAGTTGTGAGAATGAGTATATTAGATATTCTTTGAACGCTATGCCTCGCTCGCTGTAATTCGCATAATCTATGGTTGTACACGTAAAACGAACATGGAAACGCTTGAAGCGCCTGCAGGTGCCGTGTACGCCGAAGAAAAGAAAAGCCGTCTCGGAACTCAAACTTCAGCGCTTGAAGGAGTTGTTCGGAGCGTGCAGTAAGAATGGACCTTTGGGTGCCGATCCACGGCTTTTGGCGTCTCGTGTGTTGCTCGAACACATCGAGACAGGTCTCGAAAACCTCTTGTTGCTTAGCCTGAGCCACTCAGGGCGATGGCAGGGATGATGAAGCTGGACGCGGGTGGTGCTCTCCCGCTCTACATTGTGCTATAAGACGTGCAGCACCGGGCGAACGCGTCGTTGCAGCAGCAATTCTATCCTAAGGAGAAAAATGCGCTGATGTTTTGACGACTCGCTCAGTTGTAGGTTTCGCCAATGTGACGCTCATTCTCAGGCTTCCAGGTACCTAATGCGTGTCAGTTTCCGGTGGTAATAGAGTTGTTTTAAGAGTACGACAGATAAGCCTGCAGGCCCGGCTACGCAGTCGCACAGCTGTAGCGTTCCACGGAGCTACAGACGCAGGTACGTCTTGGAGGAAGATGAGATTTGGTGCTTACCTTCGAATGCGTGCTTTACAAACGCCATTGGGTCGTCGTCCTCGCCAGCACCCATGGTCTTGATGCCGGGGCTGAAGCTGGTGATTGGCAGAACAATGACGTCGCCAACCTTCTTGGGCGCCTTCATGCCAGTGAAGTGCTCCCATGTGATGTTGCCCTTGCTGGCGCTCATGTCAAAGTAGTCAGGGTCGTTGAAGAAGCCAAAGATGGAGTCTGTCCAGCGGGCGGGCCCTGTGAACTCGATTATGCCCTTGTGGTCCTTTGTGAGCTTGCCCTCGGCCTTGCGCTTGAGCGTCTCGTGGGTGATGTTGGCAACGACTTCGACGAGGATGGGGTGGCCGGGCTTGGCCTGCATGGTCCACTGGCAGAACTGGATGCGGCGAGAGTACCACTGGGCCCAGTCTGGACGGTCGGGGTCAGCCTCGATGCCAACGACCATGCCGTACGAGTTGGAGGGCACGTCTGCAGGGATCCACTCGGCCGCACTCTTCAGGGCTGAGGTGTCAATGTCCGAGTAGATGCCACCGCGAGCGAGCAGAATCAGGTAGCGGAAGAAGTCGGCCTTTAGGACGGGGAGCGGGAGGGCGTTGTAGGCCTCGAGGACCTCGGGGACAGAGGCGTACAGGTGGCGGATGAGGTGGACGGCGACGTTGTCGGTGATGACTTCGTGGACAAAGTTGGGGTGGTGGATAGACCAGCTCGCCTCGGCCTCACGGAAGGACTCGCTGAACTCGCCCTGGGCAGGCGTGTACTTCCACGTCTGCCAGATGTAGGCGGGGAACTTGGAGTCGACATCGTAGGGGAATTGGTACTCGAGCTGCTGCTTGAGCGGGCGCGTCTTGAGCTCGTCGAGGCTAATCTGCTCCCTGGGCTTCTTGTAGGGGGCGTCGGGGGTGTTGAAGACGTTGCTGGCCTTTTTGGCCGTCTCCTTGGCCTCTTCAGCCTGGGCAGCGGCGGTTTTGGGGTTCACCCATGGGCTGGGCTTGGGCAGGTCGTGGGCGTTTTTGAAGGTGGGCGACTTGTTGGTGGCATGGTGCGACTTGAACATGAAGAACAGCGTCAGACAGGCGAGCGACAGCACAAGGGCCTTTTTGAAGGTGAGCATGGTGGGCGGTGACAGGGCGGGCGACGAGGGAGAGGAGTGGAGGAGAGGCGCTCAATTCTGGGTGAGGCCGTGTGGTATTGGAGGCAGGGTAGGCGGGTGCCTGCGTGGGTGCGAGGTGCGAGGTGCGAGGTGCGAGGTGCGAGGTGCGAGGTGTGAGGGCGCCTGTCTGTCCTGTCTGTGCTGTCGTGGCCGGTTGGGGAAAATGTTGGCCTTATCGTCGCTGCGTGGTGAGTTGCCCCAGACGGGCAGGCGACGCTGACTAGGGCAATTGCGACAGTGTCTCTCTGCGATAGACACGCAAACGGCAGGCACGGCGGGAGCAGGGCAGCGTCGGTGCGAGGTGCGAGGTGCGAGGTGCCAGAGCAAAAGCAAAAGACAAAAGACAGAGCAGTGCAGACTCGACCAAAAGTGCAGACGACGGGGGTTTTGTTGAGTGAGCATGGGCAGTGGTCGCGTCTTTTTCTCAAGGGCAGCCTCTGGCAGGCTTTGGCAGGGGTAACTTCGTAGCTTCACACTCGCGGGCGCGCTACTGTGCCCCTGTCCGTCTTCGCCTCTTCGCGTCTCCGCTGACAGTGCCATGCGCACAAGGGAGGTAGTTTAGTAGTCACCCATACCGCAAAGACGACATGGTACTACCACCCCGTATCCTACCATGGCCACTTGCTTGCACTCCACCATCGCCTGCCTGCCCATGGGAATGTGAATGGCATTCAGGGCCCGGAGAGTCGGCCGTTGACTGTTGACACCCCCTCGACCAATCACGGCGCCATCTCGCCCGCCACGCGTTCATCCTCCATCAATGCCCGGCACTACCTCCTTCGTCTGCCACCGTCCTATCTACCACCGCCACCCATCTGACGCGGCCGTTTGGACCAAGCTTTGCACCGTCCGCCCTCGCGCAACAATCATCATGCACTTTGTCCCCCTGCAGCAAGGTACTCCATCTCCTCCTCCACCAAAAAGCTTCTCTTCTCTTCCAACGTTGCACTGCTTGACATGCTCTCCCTTTCTTGGTCGCCGCCAAGCGAACCGCAATTGCGCGGCAACGGGATGGGCTGAAACGTAGCTTCCCGGCTCATGTCGCCATCTTTAGCATCATCTGTCTGCATCTTCTCTCCGACCCTCGCCTGCCTATCAAATCATGCGACGCCATCGGTCATGTACATTTACATTTACGTTTACCGACCTGCACACGCACATCGCATCTCTAGTCCTGCAGCTACCTCCCAAAGCTGACGTCTGCTCGTAACCAAGAGAGGACACATGTCGTCAGGAAATCATATTGCCTGCGTATCCACGCACCTGCACCCTGCTGTCCGACTGGTGGCTTCTGCATCTCCTTCAACTGCACAAGCCTTCTACTGTCAGCCGCCTATGGAGACGTCATGGAGCCCCCAGGAACGCCTTGGTTTGGGATGCCGATCTGGAAACTCCGACAGAGCCGCTGCTTCCGCTCCAGACCAGCCTCTTCTCCACACTACGCAACTCCACACCAGCATTCACTTCACATTCACTCTAACAACGAGAACCTGACAAACCCATCATTCCTTCGTACCTACACAGATTTGTATATGCCTAAATCCACCACCGACCATCGGCCTCATCCTCCCGTATACATGCATGCAGCCCTCGTATCGCTTCCTTGTCTCCTCCCCTTTCTGGCCCTCGGACCGCGCACTGGCTCCCCACTGATAACGACTGACTTGACTTGACTATTCTGATGCTGATGCAATCCACGCTCTTTCTTGCCCAATCAATTGACGATGCGCATCCTCAACAATAGTGTTGGGGTTGAAGTCGTGCAGAGAAATGAGAACGTACTGCACGCTTCGTTGCGCACGACTTGACAGCTTGAATTTCAGGTATACTAACAACCTGCTGCAATAACGACCATGTAATCTAGCAACAAACCACAAAGGTTGTCTAGCTCAAAGACAAGAGCTCCATAGTCATCTATCCACCTCCCAAATAACACTGGTGTCCCAGGAAAGAAGAAAAGTAACGTTCCCAACTCCTCTCATCCAATCAAATTACGCGCTTGGTGAAAGGGTAAGAGTTCCATCTAGCGGGTAAATCGACACTTCTTTCTTGAATTAACGTATTGGGTAGGCTGAGTCTCTTAGTGTGCGTGCAGCTGCTACTGTTGCTACTTTTCTTGGTTTCAGTGCTTTACATCTGTCTTGTGAGCGAGGATATGAGAAGTGTTGTTACGTTCTCAATCCTTTTGTTATCGACATTCGATGAAAAGAAAAATACGCTGAAGTTCAACATTTCTATTCAATCATCCATCGTAACAATATCAATGCCCTGGCTTCCACGCATAAGCACCCGCTTCACGCAGTATCTTCACAACGTCCTTGTGGCCTCTGCCTATCGCTGCTCGGAGCGCATTGCCATGGTTTCCTCCTTGCACGTTGACGTCAACTCCTTTATCCACCAGCTTAGCCACGAGCTCTGTACATCCCTTGACCGCCGCCGAGTAGAGGAGATTAGTGAAGAACCTCTCAACTGTGCTCTCGGATGCGCCGTATTTGTGTAGCAACTTCACAAGGTCTTCGCATTCTTCTTCCATCCCGACGTAGGTCCGAAACCTACATGACGATATGTGGTAACCGCGCGGATTAGTCTCATCATCGCGGAGGTTGATTTCAGCGTCAAACCTTAGCAAATCCTTGAAAATTGCCCAATTCTTGTTGATATACGCAGTCTGTAGTGCTCTAGTTTTGGCTATCGGGTCAGCAACTTCGGGGCCGTTTTCCAACAACATCCTGATTAGTTCACCGCTACCCGCAATACACGCCTTTTCGAGCTCAGATCCCTGTAGCTGTATGCTCAGATTTGGGTGAATTAACACAGCTGCAAGCTCTTCGTCATCGAGTTCGCACGCAGCAGACAGCGCTCGGTCTGGTTCCGCTCCACTTTCGATTAATGCCAGCACAGTATCTCTCTGCTTGTTGCGCCATGCAGTTTCCAGCTCCTTATCTTCCCAATTGCGAATCATGTAGAGACAGTTGTCCAAAGTCGCGTTATGCTCTATAAGCAAAAACGCAATCTCTCTGCGTTTGAAGTATAACGCGTCCTTGAATGCAGTCCGATAAATTGTGTCGCCCCTTTCAAGAATTATCTGCGCCACCTTGGTATATCCCCATTCGATTGCATGCTCCAATGGAGACGTTCTGGAAAACCACCTCCGGTAAGCGGCCGTACCATCCGTGAGAAGTCTGGCGACAAGATGATTAAGTGCCTCGGGGCGCGGATCAGAAAGGTGCATGTGATCCTTCCAATACTCAGAAGGGTAACGTGCCAGCATGCGCTCCATGTCATCCGAGTGCATATCGGCTTCCCGCCGAAGCAAGTATAGAATGCAGCTGCTTGCTAGGATCGCTTGGCACTTGGCATCATTCATCCTATATCGTGCCGATAGGAGGTTGGTCAGCCTCTCTGAGGTTAAATACTCTTTGACAGAGTAGTGAGCAAGTTCAACGACTTCCTTAGACAAATTTCTTCCCTCGCTCGCTGAAATGTCACGAGAGCTATCTTCTGGATCGATTGATGAATCCCTTATCGAAACTAAGCTCGAACATATGTGAAGAACCTCCAATGGATCTTGGCAAACTTGATCCGGATCGAAAGCGGGAGCACTGTCTACATCAATCGCAATGAAAGTAGCAAGCTCCTCCACGGTAAGCGGTCGACACGAATATGTGAGCCAGCGTAGAATTCGGATAGCATAGTCACAGTCTTCCTCACTAATGGCATTGAGGATGCGGTCATACGTCGCATCGAGGGTTGGCGGCAGTGTTTTAAGGGCTCTGCGTAGCATGACTTTGTTGCGGCATGCTCCTAGAGTGTCGAGTTGGCACAGAGCCCACCGAAACCTTGGAGTTATTGTCAGCTGCAAGTCTTCCACGATCAATGCGGCAAACCTACATGCCCTGTGCACCCTCCATTAGCGCTTCCTCTATCTCTTCCCGGATTGACTGGTCTTCGGCCCACTTTCGGAGAGTCTTATCTTCAGACAGCCGTTTTTGCACATAATGTCTTATATCGTGATTGACTAGATGGCTCTTAAGGGATAATGTGTTTTTACAGTCAAGAAGCTCCTCTAGGTAGCTTTCAATCTCCCGCTCTTTCCGACTGGTCATCAAGAGATGCCAACCAGTGAATCGCCACTCGATCATGGTCGTGATCATCTGCATGAGCTCCGTTCGCTGTGCACATTCATCGAGGGCATCAAACACGATGTATGCTTGTCGATTTTTGTTCACTCCTCTCTGAATCGCCCGGGTGAGTGCATCTGTCGATGGTTGACGCTGGCCGTCCTCGCAGGATCTGTAAAGGGTATGAAGACTTGTGTACATTGACTCACACTGCTGTGACATCTGGGAAAGCAACGATCGCAACATAAGATCAGGATCTTGTTTCTGTGTATCTTTGAAGTCGAAGAAGAAGTACGCCTTGATGCTCGTACCAACAATTCTGTCCTCATCCAGGAGATTTTGAACGATAGCGGAGCTCAAGATAGTCTTCCCAGAGCCCGGTATGCCGTGGAGCCAGAGCAACGAGGAGTCTTCGGTCTTCCACTTCGCAAATTCTTGTCCTTCTAAGAACCACAGCCCAGTCCCCTTCAGTAGTTGCTTGAGTGCTTTGTTATAGTTAGTTGACGGGTCTGGAGCAGACAGCCATGCGAAGATTTTAGCGCGCTCTTCTTTCTCCATGTTCGTTTTCGATGGAACGCCACTGATTTCACGTCGGAGGCGTGCAAGTGCGTTGTCTTTCCCTTCACCGTATATAAGGGGCAAATAGACACTGAAAATTCCAAGTAGGCTATAAACTGCGTCTTCCTCGCGTTTCGTATGTCGGTTGGCTGCCCACGCAAAGCGCTCTTCTACCCCGAACTCACTCAAGCTGTCGCCTTGGAGAGCTTTGAAGGTAATTCCTGTGATCTCGTGCAAGGTTTGTAATAGCGAACACTTGTCGCCAAGCAGCTGTCCTTCTTGCGAGAAAAAGGAGACGGATCGAGGTGCGATGAGTTCCTGTAATGTCCAACCACGGGTGAACCATTTGCTTCCTCCAAATGCTGACTTCCACCTATTCGCCCCATCGTCTGGACCATTCGAGTAACACATGACATCAGACAGGTAGACGTAGCATTTCTCTGACTCTTGGTACCATCGGAACATGGAGTTGATAGCTTCAGTCAGCTCAGCGCTGCTTGATTTGTCGATGCAGCAGGTGTCCACCCAGAAGTACTGTAAACCATCGCGTTTGGCTTGTTGTCCGCAGAATTGAACTTTCTGGTAGCCTCTCCTCTCCTCTCCCGTACCTCGTACGACATCTTGAAAGTTATATTCCTCGCTGTCCGAGTACCATGTGTGCGAGAGGATGGCGAAAGGTGGAATGTCGTTGCCTAGGAACTCGACAAGGCTGAGGGAGTCATCGTCATTGAAATGTAGAAGTCGCATCGAGCTCGACTATTTCGCGGGTGTGAAAGCTTGTGAGGCGAAACTTTGAAGGTTGTTGCTCAGTAGTATATGGCCGACTGCCACCTGAGTAATATTTGGTGGAATCGAAAGGTGCGAGGCTGAGCTTGGAGGAGGGGCGCCGAGGGAGCCCAATGTGGCTGAAGCCACACCGGCTTGCATATGCACAGCCCGGCACAGCCTGCCCGGCAACATTTGCAGGTCTGGTTGTAACTGTTTGACTCGTTGGTGTGGGTTGTGAACTTTGTGATTAGATATAGATGATGTTGGTCAATACGCGAAGGTCTGCGTAGGAAGGAGAGTCCAGCTGGGTCATTCTGATGCACCTCTTATAACGCGCTTTCCTGGAACCAATCTGCCTCATTACTTTTTCCACATCAACCACGAGTTGGTTCAATAGATAAAAGTATGATCTCACTTGGTGAACAAGTATCGAGACGCAAATGCTATCAATCGGAAAGTCCTGGAACATAATATCAAAAATCCATTTAAGAAGTCAAAAAACCGCATAGAAACCAACCCAAATCAAACCCCTACGTAACCACATCAAGCAGCTGCCCACTCTCCGGCCCCGTAAACTTCTTCCTCCCAGTAGTGAACCAGAAGATAGCGCTGAGCAGCATAATCAGCCCCGTTGCAGCCGAAGTATAGTTCATGTTCTCGCTGTCCACTGGTCGAGTGCTGGGAAAATTCGAGATGATGCACATGAAAGCCAGGAACAGGAAGCCGATGATGTTCAGCACGATGCCGTAGCGGCCGAGGGAGTAAGGGCCCTCGAGCTTTGTCTTTTTGCCGGAGAAGTGCGCGAGGATGCGGGCGAGGAGCGGCATGGCGTAGGAGAGGTCTAGGGGTGTAAGCGGAAGATCCCAGTCAAAAAATGGGGTTGGTGCTTACAGAAGCCTTGAGTGGCGATGGCGACGATGGTATTGAAGCCAGTCACGGTGCCAAAGTAGATCGAGTTGAAGGCGATTTGTACCACGCCAGTTAGTAGAACTGCATAGACTGGAACTCGTCTCGTCGACACTTTGCTAAGCACATCAGAGAACGGCAGTCCCTGATCTCGCGCAAAGGCATACACCGATCGCGACCCTTCAGCCATCAACGAGTTCGATGCTACCAAGCAGATGACCGAGATCATTGACGATAGAGTTGATGCTCCAGCAACACTACCAGTAGAGTTGAAGATTATTTCGATGACAGGAACGCCTGTCGCAGTCGTCGCAGTAGCGTCGATGTCGCCGATGCAGAAGCTCAGGGCAATCAGCCAGATGAAGCCAGTGATGAAGCCCATGTAGACAGCCATAACGATCGCGCGAGGTGCCTGCTTACGAGCGTTCTTGATCTCTTCCGTCATATGCGCAGGGGCATCATAGCAGCACATTCCATAAGCGCCTGAAACTTGTCAGTGAGTGTCCGGTGAAGAGCATGTTGGCTTACTTTGAAGAAGACCGAGGACAACCGCATATGGTGGTGTCCATCCTGTGAAGTTCTGGAAATCGCTGAAGACGAAACTTGCCGACTGTTTGTGTTTATTCGTGGTGAGGATGGTCACCAGACAGACCACGAAGGAAAGCAGGTTCCAAGCGAGGATGGCTTTCGAAAGCTTGTTGAGTATATGTGGGAGGAAGATGTTCGAAATCACAGCAATGACTGTGACCAGATATGCTACCAGGACAGTGTGCCATCGCTCGATCGTGAAACCATAGTTCAGCTGTGCGGTACCGAGGACGAAGTTCGTAGCGATGAAGTTGTTCGTGGCTCCCATGGCTATTACTCCAATGAGCATGAACCATCCGCAGATGTAGGAAAAGCCTCTGGCCCAGCTTGTAGGTGCAAGAATGGCGACCCAAGAGTACTGACCACCAGCAAGTGGATACCTGAGAATAATTAGCAAAATATCACTCCAACAACATCCATCACACTTACGCACTGCACATCTCGGCCATTGAATAGGCGACCGATAATGTGAACACACAGACTGCGAGCCAGCCCCAGATCATGACTGGCGGACCACCCGTCTCGACGCCAATGATGAGCACACCACTCAGTGCAGTCCAGGACGTAACGATACTGAAGGAAAACCCAACCATCCCAATGAGACCAAAGCTACGCTTCAGCTCTGGAATTTTGTCAGCTACATATCTCTCATGCTAACAAACCACTTACCTTGGGTATACCCCAGCTGCGCGAGTACAGCATCATCCTCATCGAAGACATCCACCTTCTTCTCTGGGTCCGAGGTCGGAGTAGTAGACATATCGGCAATCTGAACCAAGCAGCAGAGACAAACTCCAACAAACTTCAAAAATACCCAGCACCAGCAATTGCCCTCACAGAACTATACATACTCCCCTCAGCCATCTATCTCGCCGCTGTCATCGCAACGGTCATGCATAGGCAAATTTCCACTGCGTCATTGCGTCTTGATAACAGCCGCCCCTTCACCCTGTCTAGCATGCTGCCCTTATCCGCGTTTGTAGCACCTCTTATCAAACTCTGTTGCGCTGCAGTGATTGGTCGAGATAGGAAACTCTACAGCTCGGTAGTTGCAGTGGGGTGGCTTGCATCCTAGTCCGTCTCTTCGATGGAATGTTCCCGGGTTGTTGGCGTGCATGCATGTTGATGTGTGATTTAGATCTCCGAGGACATTTCAGTATAGCGATTCGTGATTATTGTCAGATGTGTATTTGGGTGAGAATGGCAGATGGCGCTGGCTCCAAGATATGAGGAGTAAAAAGAAGAAGTGGTTCTGTCAGCGGGCCGTTGCCCCGCAAGCAAAGCACCCCACTGAAACGAACCCTGAGTTCACGGCTTCATCCGACAACGACAGGACAGACATGACAAAACACCATTACTACGCGCAGAGTCTGAGATCTGGAGGAGGTTTGTCTTTGCACTATTGTAGACACTGGCATACAGACCCTGCATACGCGGTGCACCATTCATTCGAGGTAGACTTATCTTAGGCTCGGATGACAGCACGCGACTATCTCAGTTCTCAGAGACGAGCACTGTTCTGTGTCAAAGCGACCTATATGAGACATTCAAATGGCAAATAAAGTCTCTCGGGAATAGGCAAACTACAGCCCATGCGCTCTTGAGGACCTGCATCTCTAGTCTTATGTGTTTCGATCCAGGTTTGATCCACCAGCTCAAGCAACATTCTTTCCTCTCAACCAACTCTGAGTCTTGTCTTTCAACTGATCTCCCTACATCTCTGTATCATCTTTCCCCCTAACTAATTTAGCATGCCCACCCAGCAAATCCCCACCAGCACCCCCT
>JAPEUT010000174.1:0-59347 GCA_027946375.1 Neodidymelliopsis sp. IMI 364377
GCCCTCCCCCACCACCAGGCCCACCGCCGCCACCTGGTGCGGCTCCTGTCGCGAAGAAGGCAGCTCCCGACATGAACGCTGTCTTTGATGATCTGAACAGGGGCTCAGACGTCACAAGGGGATTGAAGAAGGTCGACGCTAGCCAGATGACACATAAGAACCCGTCACTGCGAACAAGCGCACCAGTGCCCACACGTAGCGATAGCAACGGTTCGTTGCGTGGTAAGAGTCCAGCGCCCCCACGCAAGCCAGACACCATGCGCACCAAGAAGCCCCCGAAGAAGGAGCTGGACGGCAATAAGTGGATCATCGTAAGTTGGCCCTCTGTGAAGAGGCTTGATATTCGTACTGACAAAGTCGCAGGATAACTTCGACAGCCCTTCTGAGATTGTCGAGCTCGACGCCGAGTTCAACCACTCCATCCTCATTTCCCGCTGCAAGAACACCACCATCCGCATCAACGGCAAAGCCAACGCCATCTCCATCGACAACTCGTCGCGCACCTCCATCATCATCGACTCGCTCATCTCCTCGGTCGATGTCATCAAGTGCCCCAACTTCGCCCTCCAGGTCATCGGCACGTTGCCCACCGTCCTTCTAGACCAAGTCGATGGTGCGACCATCTACCTTGGCAAGGACAGCCAAAACACAGAGATCTTCACCAGCAAGTGCTCGAGCGTCAATATCAACCTGCCGAGCGAGGACGACTACGCAGAGAATCCGCTGCCAGAGCAGATGAGGAGTTGGATCGAGAATGGGAAGGTTGTTAGTGAGATTGTTGAGCATGCTGGTTGAGCAGACTAGACGGTCTTGAACGCTTTGAGAACACAGCATTGGATCGGAGTCTGAAGAGTACGATATATGAGTAGGATAACGTTCGATGTGGCTCTTATGCTAGACTTGTGTAGAATATTCTTTCAACAACACGACTCAAGCAATTGGCACCAGTCTATAGTGACAGTTGGCGTGCGGTGGGCTCATACTAAACAGTCGCAGATACCCTTCGAACCACCTGCCGCCTATCATCAATTCCAACTTTCTCAGAAGACACAGAGTATCGAGGTAAGCTGGCAACAAAGACTGTATTAAGAACTTGAGCTAATAATGATTTACAATTTATGCGTATATCTCCAAGCGCGACCACTCCTCTCCACCTCTCCCTCTGTCGTCATCCGCCACTACCACTATTTTCGGCGCCAAAGTGCACCAGTGCACTCAGGAACCTCGTCAAGTCATGGAAGAGGCTCAGTTACCACCCTTGCGGCCCTTACCCTTGTGGTGGGGCTCACGAGTGTGAAGGTCGGCCCAGTGAGCATCATCAGCGGCCTGGTCAAATTCCTGGCGAGCCTCAACCTCAACCTCGCGCTTGTTGTTTCCCTTGCGGCCCTTGCCCTTGTGGTGGGGCTCACGAGCCTCAACCTCAGCATCGCGGGTGTGGAGATCGGCCCAGTGAGCATCATCAGCGGCCTGATCGAACTCCTGACGGGCCTCAACCTCAACTTCACGCTTGTTGTTCTTGCGTCCCTTGCCCTTGTGGTGGGGCTCACGCTTGTTGTTGCCCTTACGGCCCTTGCCCTTGTGATGAGGCTCGCGCTTGGTCAAGTCATCCTCCTCGTCCTCATCGACCTCGTTCTCATCGGCCTCGTCCTCATCAGCTTCCTCTTCGCGCTTGTTGTTCTTGCGACCCTTGCCCTTGTGGTGGCGAGCCTCAATCTCAACCTCACGCTTGTTGTTCTTGCGGCCCTTGCCCTTGTGGTGACGGGCTTCGATCTCAACAACGGGCTCAGGCTCGCGCTTGTTGTTACCCTTGCGGCCCTTGCCCTTGTGATGGGGCTCACGGGTGTGAAGGTCAGCCCAGTGAGCATCGTCAGCAGCCTGGTCGAACTCCTGACGAGCCTCAACCTCGACTTCACGCTTGTTATTCTTGCGTCCCTTGCCCTTGTGGTGGGGCTCGGGGTTACGAGCCTGCATAGCAGCTACCAGAGCAGAGGCACGGACAGGTCCGCTTCCCTTTGAGACATTAGCCAGCAGTCTTGAGATGATGTCATTGTCTTGACTTACCACGACGCGAGCCTCGACGGCATTATCAGCTACGACCTTCTTGTCATTTACGACATAGGCGGTGGCGGAGGCACCCAGTGCCAAGAGAGTGAGAGCGGTAAACCTCATGGTGAGTAAGCTGTAATTTTAACTGTTGAATCCTCGAACGAATGGAATGTTCTGCCAGCAGATGAGATGAGATGAAACAGGCTGAGAAGGTCTGAGAAGGAATGAGCACGTTCAACGCTTGCCAACATATCTTCTGGAACACGCTCACCTTATATGGGGTGACCACTCCCCGGAACGTCGCTCGCTTCGACGCTTGCGCAAACCGCTCGAAACCTGAGTTCCTGAGACATACTCGCATTGACCGCGGAACGTGAAGGAAGCTACCATCCCTGCCACATACCGCGTTCCTGAACCACGTCCTGACCATGTACGACGGATTCGCTCTCGGCAACGAAGGCGTAAGATGCAACACGTGGATTCCCATCTCCACTCTCGACACGGGAAATGTTGTCAAATCCTGCCAATCTTCGATTCCCTCGGAACTGTCAATATTCTGTGGCTGCTTCAAACAGCCCAGCACGATGACAATTCTAATTCCCGCGCGGCAACAACATCAATTCCGAGCTTGCAACGACCCGTTCGAACAAAGGATGTCGCATAACACATGTCAAAAGTTTGAGCGCCGATATCATTGGCTCATATTGACCGGTTGTGCAGCCCATGTTCGCAATGCACGAGAATTACGGCCCACTACACCAACACTGACAAGTGCACTCTACGCGCCTAATCACAGCCAATGTGACGTTGCCGTTCCATCATACACATTCTGTGTCAAGTGTAAAAACAGACCCCGGGTTTGTTCGATCGCCAAGCTGAAACAGTGGTGAAGGGCTACCGACTCCAAGACTTGGCTTAGTGCGGATCGCGAAACTCAAACACCACGACAACCAACGGCGAGGTGATACGCGCTCCGCTTTACGCGTCGCAGAAGGCTTGTCAATTGCTTGTCGAGGGTTGGCGTTGTCGCAGACGCCTAATGTTGCCTCAGTAAAGTACCGTAGATGCCTCATGTAGCCGTGCCGGGCTGTGTCTGAACGGAGCAACACTGTTGTTCTTCCGTGATTCTAATACTTGCTTTCTTTGTTGCTCTCAATACGCCAGGCGCGCAGAAGAGTTCCGCCTTTTGTTGTTCAGGCTTTCTCCACCATCTTTCAGCGCTGAGCGCCTGTCCTCTTATTCATCTTCGCAGGCCGACCTACATTGATACCGTTAATACCATACTGTCCCTCTCGTCGTTACGTCGTATTTGTTCTTCGCTACATATATTGCCATCATGGAGAAACGGACCTTGACTACCTCATCCAATGATGACTACGAAAATGCCGCCTTCCTCAACACATCATACCTCAAGGACTCGGAAACCACACGGCGGCGAAACTACGTCTACCTCACACTCTTCAACCTGTTCATATTCACACTATCCATGCTGAGCCTAATCTGCGCTGTCATGAGCCAGAAGGACAGCTCAGGGCACTCGGCAGCCAAACTTATGGACCAATTCGACATATTCTGTTCGTCCCTACCACCAACTTCCCAAACCCAGATAGCCTGCTAACAACCCCCCACAGCCCCAGCCATGCACGAAGTCGAATACTCGCACGTCAAATACTCGCTCCCCAAACCTCTCAACGCCTCCAAATACGTCGGCACAACTGAAGCCGTCGAAGCCGCATGGATGGACATTGCCTACCTTCCGGACCAAATGGTGTCGAAATCCGACTTCCCCAAGCTCCAGAAGCCAGACGACGCTATGCAGGTCACGGACCCCACCACGGGGGAAACAGGGTACCGTGTTGGTATTGAAGTGTTCCACCAACTGCATTGCTTGAACCTGCTGCGTATGAGCACGTATCCCGATCATTACAAATCCATTTCCTGGAGCGATACCAATGATGCCCCGGAGAAGGTGCGCGAACATCTTGGTACGTGTTCTCTCTCCTACTACTCACTGAAGAGAAAAAAAGCAGTATTAACAGAAAAAATAGACCATTGCATCGAGATTCTCCGCATAAACCTCATGTGTCTCTCCGACGTCAATGTCTTTACTTTTCACCCGACGTCCGACCCGGGCAAACAGGGTATGGGTGGTTACTGGCCCGACTATGAGAGCGAGCATGTGTGTCGCAATTTCGACCACCTCAAGGACTGGGCGCGGGCGAATGCGGTGCCGGATGCGGATGTGTAGATATGTTAATTTGAGAATACCATCTTCTTTTTTTACACTGGACTTGACTTGGCTTGATTTGAATTGGCAAAGATGAGGGGGAGGGTTGTGATGCGGGGAGACGTCTATGAGGGAGGAGATGTAGAGGCCGTTGATGTGTGTGGCTTTGTGTTGAATTTTATTCCTTACGGACTACCTGTTGCAGGAGCTATTAGAGTAGAAACCCACCCAAACAGTTTGCCACCCTGTTGCTTGGACAGATGGGTACGACGATGTCGTCCTCTCAAGTGCTGACTCACAACACTGATGAATCTCGCCATCTCGCATCATGTCTGACAATCTGACTTCTTCTTCTGTGAAAGTGAGCTATTCAGAAGCTTGAAGGTGTTTCTCGGTCTGCCAAAGCTCGGTCTCGCACACGTCTCGGTTGCGTCCATGTGGTATGGCTCTTCCATGCAGGCCATTCCGAACAGCTGTACTTGCTGCGCCTTTGCCAATTCCAGACGGATGGGTGTCGAGGTATGGCGGTAACAACAGAAGACCAGACCTTCATCGTCCTCTTTCACCATTTTATAGTAAATCCAAGGCTGATCTGATCTGATCCACGAGCAAGGAACAACTCAGCAATAACAATATCAACATATCAATTGGGGTATCTTGTAAACCTAACGCCGTGTTGAGCTCTGCGTCTCACCGTTTTCTTGTCCGCCGGGGTGCAGGTTTCGCTTTGGTTCGAACCGTCCGGCGCGTGGTAGGTGCGCTGTCTTCTTCTTCTGACTCGGAGCTAGATTCATCATCGTCATCTTCATCGTTCTCTTCTTCTTCAGAGTCTGATACAGTGGACTGGGCCTTACTGTTCTTCGCAGCGGCGGCTCCAGCCTTTGCACCCTTTCCACCTTTGACGGCTGATCTGCTAGCTCTTGTGCTCTTTTTTGGTGGTGGCGTTGCCTCCGCTACGCTCTCTGCCTTGTGTGACCGCACGCCGTCGGGCAGATCTTTGAGCAAGCCCATACCCGGCATGTACAGCGCTCTTTCGTCTTGTATGGGCATCAGAGGCGGCGAGGAGGCCTCAGATGACTCTGAATCACGAAAGCGCGACTGCCACATCAGCTCGCCAAACTCATCTTCAGGGAGCTCGAAATCAGGCAAAGCCTCAGCTTCCTCGCGGTTCAATGGGTCGGGATCGTCTGAAAACGTGAACTCGTTCTCGCGCACATCGAGTGTCTCAAGATCGTACAGCTGGTGCAGCTTCTTCCAGATGCCGGGTATACGTGTGTGAGGTGCCTTCTCCGTCGCGAAACCGTGGGATGTCATGTCATTGTGTATTGAGATCATGCGAAAGTGCTTGTGTAGGCCTGTGACGTCAGCTGCTAAGCCTCGAGCAGACAAGCATAGAGCTCACCGGTCGGCTTCCACTTCATCATGCTCTTGAGCAGCTGGATCTCCTGCTCGTCCTCCCATGGGTCATTGAGAAGGTCGTCTTGCGCAATTGGGTTTGGAGCTTGCGGCGTGCCAGGCTGTCCATCGCCGAGGGGCGTAGAAGCTGCGCTGGCTTTGGCCTTCTTCCGCGGTGGCATTGCGACGGCCGTTGGCGTATGTGGGTGGAAGATGGTTCAAGAAACACGGCGAGTGACGCGCTGCAGGTACGCTGAGCTAGACCAGAGATGCAGGGATGTCGTAGGGCTGAACCAGTGCTTTTGGCGTCATGCCCCACCCTCACTTTCTCCCCCACGGTCCAAACCATGGACGACGACAATGCCGTATACAACCCCTTCTCGAGCAGTCACGTCTGGAACCAGACCATAGCCTCAGAGAATGCTGCCACCTTCGAATCCTCGTTGTTTGCTCCCTTGGAGTTAGACAGTATGTTTGGTCGCGTCCTTTGCGCCGACGCGTCGCATATATCTGACCGTGTGCAGTAAACTCGATAAAGTTCGACCACCCCTATGCCCCGAAACACGGCCTTGATCGCGAGCTTCGTCTCCCGGATCTAGACACATTCGACTTCGGGCCCCTCCCCGAGCTCGATAGCTTTGATGAGTCGAGCGCTACCATCGAGGAGACACCAGCCCGAGGACCGGAGGAAGATGTCTGGGAAGTCGCACTAGAACTGGGGCCAGCAAACAAAGATGTATTATTCTACACATGGGAGAGCTTCGAGAAAGGTCATCACCTGCAGGCTCGCACTCCATACGTTACAGAGCGAGGCCCAGGAGCCTTTGATGCTGCACTCGCAAAAGACGACAGCCAGATACCTGCAGGAAGGGTAGTAAAAGCACATGTCCTTCTCCAATCTCTGTGGAACCTCGGTCTTGGTCGCTCGTCTATCCTCTTCCAGTTCAACCCCAAGCTGAAAAGCTTTGAGTCCACCATTGCAGACGGGCGTGCGTCAGGCCTAAGCCCAACGGCCGCACAAAGCCTGATCAGCCGCTTTGTGCATGTTGGCAATACATTCCTGTTTCTGAGGGCATTCATTGAGCGCACCTTTGCCTCAGCAGACTCAATACCAGCTAGGGTTGCCCTTGCCACATCGGTGTCAAGTGTTCTTGGGACATTGGAAAGCTATCTGGGCAATCAGTCGGGAAAGATCGCATCCCTTCTTGAACTGCAGCGACTCTTCACAAGGCCGCGAGAGATACTTACGCATATCGCTCGAATGGTAGATTCTGTCAAGCACGCAAAGACTAATGAGCAGCTGGCTTCGATTCTCCATCACCGCATCCTGGAAGTAGAAGAGAGCGACGGTTATTTACGTCAGATCTCGGGTGCGATATTGAGCAGGGTAGCGTCACCTAGCCTACATTTGATCGGAGAGTGGATCGGTATTAAGCAGGAGCAAGGCCCCCTGCCAATACACGAGAGAGGCAGCTTTGTGGGAGTCGAGGATGATGGACCAGAACAGGGTCCTCTAGAATACACCTACCGATCTGAGATGATGCCCAGATTCATCACTCCAGAAGATGGAAACCTCATATTCGACACAGGGAACAGTTTGCGCTTCTTGAAAACGCAGCATCTAGATCATCCGCTCTCAAATCTAGACAAGTTCGACATCCAGTCCCCTGAACTGGAGTGGAGTTTTGCATGGCAAGACATCGAGACCATCGCAAGCAAGGCTAAGAAGTACGAGGCAGCGCTTCGCTTCACCATTCTTGAACTTAGTCAAAGTCAGAAGGAATTCAGGCCAAAATCCCTCTCTAGGAAGACCGGCAACCAACCTGCTTCACACTGTTCAGACCTTGATGCCTTTTTCGAGAAATCTATTGAGGAAATGAACGCACAGCCCGGACAGCCCGAAGACGGTCTACCAGACAACCTTCATGCGCTACTTGAAGACATACTCGCGCACAAGAAAGACGCCGTGTCCAACAGTTTCGCGCCACCACTGTCTATTACTTCTGCACTTTCCTTTCGTCCGCTTATCACCGCCCAAGCAAAGCTCGTCAATGCAGCGACTCTTCGCTTATTCTTTCGATCTCATCAACTGCGGCTGCATCTGTCTTTACAACGACAATATCATCTCCTCGGCGACGGCGTCTTCTCCTCTCTTTTAGCCTCTGCGCTCTTCGATCCAGAACGTGAGAGCGCCGAACGCCATAAAGGCAAGATGCGTAGCGGCGTACACATGGGTCTTCAACTCGGCTCACGTACTGCCTGGCCGCCAGCAAGCTCTGAACTACGCTTGGCTCTCCGTGGTGTTTTGAGTGAGAGCTATTACTCATCTGCACTCTACCTGTCTACTGTCGCCTCAGGCTCGTCTCCATTGCCAGTTACTACGCTAACCGGCAGGGACACCGACTCTCTCCCAGGACAACTCAATTTTGCCATTCGTAATCTTACTGAAGCCGAACAAACCCTTGTGATGGACCCTTCCACCCTTCCTGCCCTCGACTTCCTGCGTCTTCAATACGTTCCTCCTCCACCACTCCATCTTGTCATCACCACCGCGTCTCTCGAAAAGTACGATACGATATTCAAGTCTTTATTACGCCTATCCCGTACTCTCTTCGTCGTCTCCCACCTCCCGCGCCAACACACAGATCCCACGGCCCGTAGGTTTCGAAATGAGGCGCACCACTTTGTCACTACGTATACAAATTACGTATTTCAAAGCGGGATTGCCGAGCATTGGAATGAATTTGATGAATTTGTTTCTACGCTCGAGGGGAGACTCGATGAGGAGGACAAAGCGAGCGAGCTGGGTACACGCGTTACGGAGGGGATCTCGACCTTGAGAGACGCGCATGAGAAGTGTTTGGATAGTATCATGTTCTCATTGCTGCTAAGAAGAAGGCAGCGTAAGGTGGTGGCCCTGGTGGATGAGGTTTTCGAGTGTATCCTGGCGTTTGCAAAGTTGCAAAGGGGTGGTTCGAACGCCGATAAGCAGGAGGCGGAAGTAGCAAGCGAAGAAGAAAAGAATGGGCAAACGGTGGGAGAACTCTATGCGAAGCTGAAGGGCAAAATAAGGGTATTTCTGAGCGTGTGCAGGGGCCTAACGGGAAAGAAAGGCTACGGCAGGAAGGGCACCACAGAGGAAAATAGTATTGAAAGGTTGGTGGTTGCGATGGAGATGAATGGGTATTTCGCCGCGTCTTGATTTGGTAGATTTACTTAATCCACGCCTCTGTCACATCATCACCCTTCTCACCATGGTGATGAAAGTTTGAGAGCATCTCAGGTTTTGGAAGTGCCATTAGCTGTTCTCTCACGCTCTCGACGCGTCGCCCACGTGGACTCGGGTGAGAGCGTAGTTGCGCTTACCACATGTAGGCGTGCAGCAAACAGTGAAAGAAAGCACGGTCACGCAAACAATCTACTTATCCTCTTGCTTTGTAAAAACCTTCGCCGTTTCCGACTCACCCCAGGCGTTCGCTTCAACTTGCGACAGCCGCTCTCAAAGATGGCGAGTCCCACACAGGCTTTTCGCTTTCTCGACCTGCCGATGGAGCTGCGACTCATGGTGTACGAGCACCTACCCATTTTAACAAAAGTGAAAGTTTTCGATATACGATCATCGAAAGGCCACGAATCTTACGTGCTTCTGCGGTATACCATGTTCCAGGTTGCCTTGCTTGCGACATGCAGGCTCATCAGAACAGAGGCGGAACCATTCATCAACAAGGCGATGGAGAAGGCCTCACCAGAGTTCACACATTCTGCCAGCTTCTTCATCGGCAGATTGAAGAATGCGACAGCCCCTCTCTTTAATGTTCTATGCACCATCAAACTACTGGGCACATACCTAGATCGAGGCTCCTTTGACACGCACTCGGCTAAAGATAAGTGCTGATTGCCGCCCTCAACAAGTTCCCATCTGACCAGGTTGTACAGATAGCAAACGATGTGTTTCATGACTGGGAGATGTTTTCCCAAGATCAGACTCCAGATATTATCGACTTTTGTATGTATTCCATCCAGCATTTCAAAAGGACTCGTCGCCGCCTTCACGTCAAGCTGCACTGGTCGAGTATGCTGGCTCAAATCTTTGGGATTTATGAGCTACTAAAGATTGATGGAATACCACAGAGAATGAAGATCGAGGTCATTGATGAGATGCCAGTAATCCTGGTCGCATACAAGAATCGCAATGAGGGAGCGGTCACTAAGGTTCGCTAATCTGGTGAAAAAGGACGACGGATTTGATGATGACTTTGTTCCAAGCATTTCCAAATACTTCCGATCATGGGGTTTGGGTTGATGTACTGATTCTTGCATCCGCACTCAGTCTGACTTTTGAAGAACAATCATATCTGGTGCAGTTGAATTAGCACGAGAAGTACAATGCCACATTCTAAGGCTATGTACGATTTTTATATAATAGAGCACGACAAGGGCTTGAGAAAGCACGCATGGGAACATCATATGAATCTTCGCTTAACGTTCGAGATTTGAACCGGTTCTAACCTTGGTGGACTGAGAGAGGAAATAAAACGCACTGCTGAAGTATGGCCTCAGTTCACTCATCGCCACTTCTTCTTGATATGAGGGTAGGACTAGTGTCTTAGCTAATCAAGATCAATCTGCCATCCCTTTGTCTCTCAAATTTCGGGTCTTCCAAACTTGAAACTTGATAAGACTTAGGCTCACTGAGAAGCATTCGATGCTTGAGCTCGCATGCATGGCGAGACAAAAGCTGAGCTGTTGTCACTCTCGGCACGACTTGAATTTCAGTGTATGGACGTCAAACTAAGAACACGATTAACTATAAAGGTTATTAATCACTCATGTGAGACTATACACTAAGCCAGCTCTAAGTTCTTCCACTCGCAATGCAACTTCAACGGTTTGTGCGGCGGCCCATAGTCCCGTTTAATTAAATAACAGTGATCTGTGCCCTGCGACGAAGTACCAGTTCCGGGATCCACCTTGAGGTACGGTAGCGTTCCCATTTTCTCATACACTGCCTCTCCAACTTGTCGGAGAACTATGCCATGTATCACGCCTGGGTGACCGAAGTAGAGGAGGACTGGCCATGATTTGTCGAAAAGCTCTTCTGGACTTGGAATGGGTCGACCACTTAGATAGTGCGTCATGATAGTCGCTTGACACATCTTATGCCGTGCCGATTCATCGAGGACGTCGACGACTGAGGTGGAGCCGCGGTCGCTGAGATCGCTGTCGCTTCGACTCAATTGCTCATAGCGCTCTAATCGGACGTATGTTACCCAGCCTCGTAGATTCAGATTGGATTTGGTGCGGTGTGAGCTGTTGTTCTGCATCTGTACAGAAGTAACATAGTCTGCCACAGTCAATTTCTGGTCATTTTCGTCTACCATGCTCACTTCGACGTTCTTGACAATGCTGCATGTCTTGGAGACATCATTTCCAGACTTGACTCCAGCGATGCCTTTCCAGCCGGCCCAGCTCCAAGATGGAAACTCGGCCCTCCGGGTAAATTTAGTGCCTTTCCAGTCAAACGATGGTAACCAGAGCAGAGCAGCTAAGAAGTTATCCTGTGCTGTCTCTTTCGCAGTATTGGCTTTGAAGGGAACTCCCCAAATGTTGTACACGGGTTTTTCTTTTCGGACAAAGTGATGCAGGACACCGGTAAAGGCATGGAGAACGTCAGAATCATGCGATAATCGTCTCAACAGGTACTCTTGAATGCGCTCGTAAAGGTGATGATGGAGCGTCCCGACACCTTGTGATGGGAAAGCTTGTGTATGTTGCATCAAGGGCTTGACTTCACGTTGGTATGTCCTACTGACATCCTCCAAGGGCACGACGAGGCTTTCGCAAAAGTGTTGCTCAAGACACTGGAAGTAGACCTGAGAATCTGTGAAGACTAGGCGTCTGCGAGAGAGGAGGCCTTCTTGGTAAGTCCAGCCTCGCATCCCCCACTTACTCGATGAAACCACTTGTTGCATGTTGGGGATTGAGATGAGTTTTTGTCCCTTGAAGCTAATAGTCTCCTGAGAGCGTCGCTTTGTCGAAGATACCCCAGGAAGGCCATATGCAGGATCCGCGCCAGCAGCATCAATGATTGTAATTGCTGCACTGTGGTAGATCTGATCCATATGCTGTATAAGGGCGTGTTTTGTGTCGGAATCAGCTTGATCGATACAGTGTCTGTCCACCCAGAGATAGTGGAGGCCCAACTTTCGAGTGGAAATGATCGCATCTTCGACAACACGTGATGTACGTTCTGGCAGTCGTTGGGAGAACGTTGGCGAGTCTTTGGAACGCCCCCAGCAATAGCTCAGTGCTGCAAAGTGAAGATTCTCCGGTAGCTGCACTATCTTCCGTGAAGAACAATCAATGACCTGGAATCCAGCTATAGCCAGTGGTTGTTTACGACCGCAGCTAGTCGAATGATCTGCCCTGCAGTGTCTAATCCAGTCTTTGACAACATCCCAATCTATACCGTCTTTCTGTAGGATACGCGAGTGTAAGTGTTGGTCGATGTTCGCATGGACCCGATTAGATATCAGCCAACCAGTTGGAGATCCGCGAGCAACATGCGTACGACCTCTTTGCACTCTAAACTCGATACCAGTACCCCCGAACGAGGACCATACAACCACGAACAACTGCGATGATGGTTTGGAATTCTCATTCCGGGGTATCCTCTTTCTAGAACGGGTTCAATGGTTGTGATTATATTTGGCAGATGTGCGACTTACGATCTAAGAAACAATCTACAGAGTCGGCAACCTTCCTGACTCAATAGTCTGTGTACTTGAGGACGGCTGGCGCTTGCCCCTAATTCCGAAAGAACCTCTACACATGACTGGCAAAACCGCCCGGCAACGGCGAATTCAGGTTCCGGACTGGGCCTGTGGCTTGGTGCACGACTCCTGACAACCGAGCTTGGATAAAATGACATATGTGGTGAGAGAGTGAGAGAGTGAGACACCTTGAGTAAGCGGGACGACATCGCGAGGCTGTGCATCGACAAGGATTGGCGCCCAATCACCACAGCGCTAATTGCAAGCGAGGAAGTACAATAAGGTTAAGCCATTGCAACTCTCAAAGAGGGTCCTGGTGTACCTTGAGTACTTTAGTTGGGTCCGGATAGCTTGAATATATAGAAAGTATAGTGTCACCATCTAGATTCCTCTTGACGCTAGCAGTCTCGTCAACTTGCAATTGAATACGCGGAGGAAATAGCAACGATCTAACATTTGACGGTTGAAGCAACGTGAAAGGAGCTGGATAGACGCACAATGGTGCAGAATATGCGCATACCTGGGCTGAGTACAATTGTCATCCTATCGGAGGAAAGTCTATGCAATTGTTCACTTGTCATGAGCATCCCGCAATTTCTCGAAATGCGCTCTGGTATCTTCCCCAAGCCTACCTTCCACATCCGCCAATATTGTGCAAACAAGACTGTAGTTGTTGCTTAGAAACCTCTCCTTCTTCCTCGCATCGCTGACAGCTTTGCTGAACTTGTTGAGATATGCCTCGTACTCACTTCTTAATCTGCCGACAGAGACACTGACGGGCTCATCGTCCCCAGCCTCTGACGAGAGCGCAAGTATGCCGTGCAATAGGTTGGCGAATTTTTGCGTGAGCGGAGTCGGTGCTGTGGTATTTGCATTGGCTGAGCTTCCACCCAGTAGCGCTGCGCCAGTACTCGGGCGATTTGGTAGAGAGGAAGTGAGTTTTTGGAGCGATGTACAATGCATATCGAGGATCTGTTGGAATCGTGGCCACAGAAGCATGTTGGTAGCGTTAATGTATCCGTCCATTGTTGGGACCTTCCTCCTCTGCAGCTCGAATGCAAAATGTTGGTTCAACCGCACGCAAAGCAAGATACCCAATGTGTCAGTTGTTGACTCTACAAGCTGTTTCGTCAATGTTTGACTCATTGCTAATGTTGGTTCGAAGATCGCTGCGAACGTCCGGGATATAGCATGGAAGTTCTGCAGTGGCGCAAAGTAGGTTGACAAGAAGGTATACTCAAATGAAGCGTTGTCAATCAAAGCAAGATTGAAGCTTCTGAAAGGGACTTCAAGATAATGCGCAGACTTCTCTTCCTCAGCAACGTGGGCTGTGAGGGCATTAGTCGATGAACTTTTTAGGGCGTCTCGACGTCGTCCAAGTGAGAATGCATCATATGTAGCTGGCGCGTTGCGCGATTGCCCTAGGAGTGTGCCACCGCGTTTAGTGTTGGGATCCTCCCCAAGGACATCGTATCTATCCAGTGCATGGACTTTTAGTTTCTCCAGAGCTGTGCGATATCGTGCGAAGTGGTTCAAGTAGTACCAACGCATTGTGAAGATGTACGCCTGACTTATCTGCTGAGCTAGCTCCGGTTGCTGCCGTGCAAGAAAGGCGTACAAGTCTTTGTACTTGAGGAAAGCTTGTTGCTGTATAATCTGTGCATTGATCGAGGGCGAACGAATGGCTTTGATCTGGGCGACTATGTAGTCTCGTATTCGTTCGACAGCACGGTTGTTGAGGTTTTCGAGGAGAGGCTTGATGTCAGATAAAGCTCCTAGATCTGGCTGTTCTTTTGCTTTGGCATTGATAATCTTCGAACGCTTCTCAATCTCTCCCAAAGCACGTACGAAGCTCTCGTCCACTGGACCCTCTGCAATCTTGCGTATCACCGCTGGCGATATACTAATGTCTTCGACAGCAGGACCGAGTAACTTTTCGACTGTTTTTCGATTCTCAAGTTTGGTGTTCAGAGCTATCGAGCGATTCTGCAGGGATTCTATCTCGGCTGAGACTGCTTCAAGATCTGCCTGGAAGTTTGTGAGGTAGGTTTCGACTGACTTCAGCACCTCATCGCAAGCTATAATGGACTTGTGCAAGTCCTCAAACTTGTCTTTTTCCTTGTCGTCTGCAGGCACGATGAGCGCGAGACACAAGGACAGAAGACGGACACGTACATTCTTCAACTGATTGTGCGCTATATGTATGTACAGACGTGTAGTGCCGCTGCTCATGCAATTCGGCTGCTGCAAAGTCCTGGAGGCTAAGCTCCCCAAAGTCGATGTCCGTTTCCACCTCATCTGGTTTTGGCTGTGCAGCTTCGCCACGACCGCTCGTACTGACCGGCCTCCTGGGTGGACCTCCCATTATCGACGCCAACACCTGCACTGGGTCCGGGACGTTGGGAGGAATCCCCCCTGTCACACGACGTCGCAGTGGCGCGCCATTTGGCCCACGTGCCGTCGACGGCAGACTCACGTTTGACGCTCCTGGCGACACGAGAGAGAGCGACGTCGTGCGTGGATTCAGACCAGGTCTCATAGGCAGAGGGCCTGGCCCTGGATAACCCCTTCGAGGAGCCGGCGAGTACGAGTCGTGTCGCGGAGGAGGCGTGCCCGTGGGCGTTGAGTACGAAGAAAGCCTATCCAACCCCCACATGATGCTGCACGCGTGTCAAGCTCAATCGGTCAAGGGCGCGTTATCGCATTGTACAAGTTGAAGGCGCGGCGATGTCGACAAGGGCAGCTGTTCGTACCGGAGCTCGGCGGCAATCGCTCCGGCCTCCGGGCATGGGTGTGGCTAGCGCTTCGATCGAGTCGCGAGGGGCAGCTTGGTCAAAATCCCGAGTGAAGACTTCTTCTCTTGCCTCCATAAAGTCTCCACTCCACCACCCCCAGACCCTCAACAGAACAGACACCTCTTCCTCACCCGTCGCACACTACTCTCATTCATCACCATGGCCGACGACGCGCAGGTACGTTTTTCACGACTTCTGCATGTGGCTCTACCCCACCTTTTCGGCTCGCCGCTGCCCTCTGCGCGCAGCCGTCACGCCGCCCACAATGCGCTCTCGCAGCCCGATGCTGACTTCAATGTGTAGCATGAGCACACCTTCGAGAGCGCCGATGCCGGTGCTTCTCAGACCTACCCCATGCAGTGCTCTGCTCTGAGGAAGAACGGCTTCGTCGTCATCAAGAACCGCCCTTGCAAGATCGTCGAAATGACCACCTCCAAGACCGGCAAGCACGGTCACGCCAAGGTCCATCTGGTCGCCATCGACATCTTCACCTCCAAGAAGCTTGAAGAGCTCTGCCCCTCCACCCACAACATGAACGTCCCCAACGTTCGCCGCCAGGAGTACCTCCTCGTAAGTGCCACAGCGCGTCGATGCAAAAATGCCAAGGCTGACATCGTATCACAGGTCGACGTTTCCGAGGATGGCTTCCTTTCCCTCATGTCTGACGACGGTTCCACCAAGGACGACGTCAAGCTCCCCGATGGTGAGGTTGGTGACAAGATCAACAAGCTCTTCAACGAGGACGGCAAGGACACCAGTAAGCCACTTTCTCTGAACAACCATGCAAGACCATCACTAACATCGTATCAGGCGTCATCGTTCTCACCGCCATGGGTGAGGAGTCCGCCATCGACGCCAAGGAGGCTCCCAAATAAATTCGCAGCGTTGGGTACATCGACTGTCAGCAGAGGGCAAGTCGCGGAGTTTTGACGGGCTCCGACCGGAAATCAGATTGTGCAAGGCTTGTAACAGTCGTGAGCAAAGCTGCAGCTTCTGCGGTTACTTTGGCATTCCTCAGTGCGATCCACCTGCGCTGATGGTTACCAATGCTTGTGGTTCTTCGGACGGATTTTGGGGTCTTGCATTGCCATGTGTGGGAAACTATTTACGAATCTGTTTCCCTTTCCTAGATATATCCCTTACGACAAATGAATAAAAAGGTGATGATGTTACGGCAAATGCCTGATATTCGATTGGCGAACTTTGGTGAATGTGGGAATATCAGTTTTGACGCTAGCGGTCGAACGAACTTCGAGTTCAGTTTTGCACAACACCAACCATGCATCAAACATACATTTCTGGCTGTAAAAGAATCACGAAGTACTGACTCGAAATAGAGACAAGTATATCGATCGCTGATTTGAAGTCGTTGGTCCTACCATCCAGCACTTTGCAGCGGCGTGACTGATCACTGCTGCAGCCTACGTTACAGCGCTTACCGCAATTGGCTAAACTGTTTGAAACCAATCTTTACATCAAGGCCCAATGAATTGATACACATCGACCACCGCGAGCTGAACAATCATGGAGCCAAGACTGGAGAAGGGCCCTGTCTGTGGTGTAGAAAATTGTCGCTCGCGACTATACGAAGAGGGAGAAGATGGATACCGTTATTGCCAGAACGGACATCAACAGTTTGTGAGTAACATGTCTGCGCATTTATGAGTTGCTACGCTGACGCTAAGCAGGGCTTAATCCGTGCTGCGGAAGATGATGATGATTTTACCCTTGCGACGACAACTAGAACACGCAAAAAGAAGGACACTGATGATCAGATCAAGATTGCCAAACGTGAGTACCAGCTTCCGTGAGCCCACTTCACAAAATGTGTACTTACAAGATCAACTAGACTTCAGCGGACGACAAGCTCTTGACTTGTACCTCAAGTGCTTGCAGCTGATTCTACGACACCAAGTCTGGTACCTGGTGAAAGACAGGGGTTTGCCGGCAGAGTTGGAGATCGTAACTTTAGATCTTTGGGCCCTTCGTATCGCTCAATTCGGTGACAGAATTGCCAGCGATAACCGCGCCGATTCACAATCTCAGTCACAGGTATTTAGCACTCTCGAAACTGACGATAGTGAGACGGATGACAAGAAAGGAACGTTCCGAACTCCCAAGGGACGTGATAAGAAGCTCAGTGGAGTCCCGACCCTTCTGGACTGCCTGGCGCTATGCTACTTGGGTATCCTGACGTTACGACTACCAATTACGCCAGGTGACATTTACCACTGGGTCACAGAAGGCAATCTAGCATATAGACGGGCAATTAAGCACCTGCCCTTGTCTATGCGAGATCGTCTACCAGCCTCTTATCATGCTATGCTCAATCCGAGAACACTTTTGAACTACAAGCGGTTCTATGCCGCGGTCACCGACTTACAAATAAGCTTCGCCAATGACCACAAGATTGCGTGGGCGCCACTCAATCACCCGTTGCTTCTTTTTCGATACCTCAAAGAGCTAGCTCTTCCTCTCGAACTATATGGTGTAACTGTTCGACTCAGCAAGTTACTTGGATGCGAGTTTGTACTGCGCCAGGACGACAAGAAGAGACTTGGAGTCAGACATTTACCTGAAGCACAACTTGCCAGTTGCCTGGTTGTATGTGTCAAACTATTATACCCATTCGATGGCGAACAACGACATCCACACTCGGCTGCTGAGCCTACAGCAGCAGTGATCGACTGGAGACATTGGAACGAATGTCTGCTATCTACAAAGAAAGAACAGAGAGGCCATGATCAACGATACACAGTTGAGCAACTGATACAGTTGGAAGAGACAGACGTTTTCGAGATGACCTCTGATGACCTCGACCAGTATCTCGACTTCTACGCAGACGCTTTCCTAGACGACGCAGGAGTACAAAGGACGAAAGATACTGATGACTTCCGAAATGCAATATATGGTATGTTCCCTACCGAAAGGGCAAATGCAACTTCTACAGATCAGGCTCCGAGTGGACTTTCGAAGAAGGACGACTTAGCGATGGTCAGAGCCGTACATGGCTCGATGCAAGCAGTATCAGCGGTGGAGGATGCAGAGGAAATTTTACGGCCTGGTCAACTGTACCGGTCCTACAAAACAAAGAACGACATGCCAGAATACGCGAAACAATTCTACGAGGAGATAGCTAAGCTAGCGGGTTTGACTATCGACATGTTGCTCATGGCTGTCTTTTTCACGGAAGCGCGGATTGAGAAGCGACGCAGAAAGCAAAGGGAAGCAGAGAAGCAGGACCAGTCGGTTGGGTAGTAATCATTCAAGTGCACAACAAGCCTACACGAAAGTGCTGTACAGAATAAAGATTCGCATGCAGGTCGGCTTCCACGCTAGAACAACTCTGAGGCTACCCAAGTAACGCAAATCGAGCAGTGATATTCGCACGAGAACCAAACAATATTGGAAGTACCTAGGCTAGATGCTGGGGTCGGCCGACGGCGGCTTTTGGTGGGGTGAAAGTGGCAACACGTGAGCGCTAGCTAAGCGACAAAATCACGTAAGCACACTGATGCACCGCCAAATGCGCCTTCCCACTCGTCTCCCACGAATTTGCTAACGACGACCTTCACGACAACGGCAAAATGCAGATTTTCGTGAAGACCCGTATGTCGCCCACTCGAACCATGCGTCGCCTACACGATACTAATTGTTTGCAGTGACGGGCAAGACTATCACCCTCGAGGTGGAGTCCTCTGACACCATCGGTACGCACACCTCTTGACAACGCCACACCACCGCACGCATATCGCGCAACATCCGAGACGTCGATGGGACTGCTGGTGGCATTAGTGAATGGTGGATGGAACAGGAGACTGACTTTGGACAGACAATGTCAAGTCCAAGATCCAGGACAAGGAGGGCATTCCCCCGGACCAGCAGCGCTTGATCTTCGCCGGCAAGCAGCTCGAGGACGGCCGCACCCTTTCCGACTACAACATCCAGAAGGAGTCCACTCTCCACCTGGTCCTCCGTCTCCGTGGTGGTATCATCGAGCCCTCCCTCAAGGCCCTTGCCTCCAAGTACAACTGCGACAAGATGATCTGCCGCAAGTGCTACGCTCGTCTGCCGCCGAGGGCTGTCAACTGCGTACGTCCCTACCACTGTCCTACTACGTCGACGTGACATGTACGGATATACGGAGGGTCATGGCTAACACACCACAGCGCAAGAAGAAGTGCGGTCACACCAACCAGCTCCGCCCCAAGAAGAAGCTCAAGTAAATCATTCGCACAACGGCGTCTGGCGAGTCGGGGTCGGTGGAACGAATGCGACGAATGCATGCGACGGACATGAAAACATTGTTCGCTTTTGCACATGGAGTCTTATCTGTGCTTATCACTCGGCTTCGGAGCATGATGATGGGATTGGGGTTTGTAGAGTGAATAAGATTCTACCTTTCCTTCTTGCACAGAGCTGTCCCTAGGAACCTTCGCAGAGAAACATGAAGCAATCTACCACCATATCGCAAAGCTCTCCTGTGATTGAGTCACACAAAGTTGCATCGACCTTGCCTGGTCGTGACGACAAGTAGTCAAAGCCGAGCCTGATGCACCAGATGTACCTTTACTTGCTATGAACATGTCAAACGAACGCAGCTTGCGCTACTACGAAAAGTACTTGTACGTGTCCGGTCAACATGGATGCGCGCTTGAACAACTCGAGCGTCTCAGTAGCAAAGATCTGGTCTATAGTACTTCCCAACCTACAACACCCACAACCATTGCCTTTGACGGAAAGGTTAGGCTCAGCAAGAGCTGTTGCATCTGTCAAGCCTAAGTCTCTATCGTGGATCATCCGAGATTATCACTGCCAGCCACCCAGGACGTCTCGTATCTAGTCCTCGCGTTTAGACGTGCTCCTTGTCTTGCAATAACATGACTCCCCGCCATTCTCACTTAGCACCTCTGATATCTCGTGTCTGGCTGCTAGATCGTCTCTTCTGCTCACTTGGTCGATACAGCATGAATCTACACTCCACTGCTCCATGATTATTCTGCCAACTATATTATGTAACATATCTGTATATACCACTCCAATAGAGAATCAAGCCGTACCCAGCGCCACTGTCCAGTGAACCGACATCTCTACTACTGGTCGTAAAGATAGTGAAGTCTCCATGATCGCGTCTTCCATGGCTCGGGTGTATCACTGGTCCTATATCGGTTGTTTAGTAGTAGTGCCGTCCAGAGGATCGAACCATTAAGAAGCTGAGCCTCAAGCGCGTCAGGGATACTTCCTCGTCGTGTGAAGGGGAACTATGATGCTGGAGGGTTCTTGGGCATAGTGAATTGCGTTATCCTGGACATATTCGATTTCTGCCGGCAGCTTGCCCTCTGCGTTAGCTGAGTTATGTTTAGAGGGATGTAGCTTCACCAGCGTGCAGATGAACATGTCATGAAGTATGATCGTGAACTGCTGTGCCATGAGTCCTCCAGGAGCAGTTATTGGACCTCGTGTTTTAAAGTGAGTATGGTCCGCGTCAAAGCACAACGCAAAACACACACAAAGCGTGCAGGAAACAGCATCTCAAGAACTTGTAATATCTCTCATTTCGATCACTGGCTTGGTCCATGATGTTGACACATAGCACACGTTCCATGGAAGTTACACCAGAATGACTTTTCCGCCACGTACGACTATAACCTCGTAACCCATCCAAACCTATCGACATCTTACGAACAGAGGTCGCCCTCAACCATAGTCTCGTAACCCCAAAGAGCGCAGCACGACCTGCACTGAACAGCAGTAGAACAACTCTACGTCGAAGTGAAGTTGGTAGACGAAGAACATAAAGAACATCCTTTTTGCAATCAGTACAAAACAGCGTTCTGCTGGTGCGAGTTGGACTTACCAAAAACGAAGATGGAAAGATCCAACAGGAAGTGTGCTCCGACTGGGCGAGGCCTCTCTGCCTTCAGCCCTCCAATTATGCAATTTGATAGATAGTGGTACATGGAAAAATAACAATCGAAACGTCGAGAACTGACACCAAGCAAGAAAAATGGTATCGTGAACGCCTCGCTATGCATAAAATCGGAACGTCGTGTAGTTTGTGGGTTGATATAGACTGGGAGAGGGCAGAGGGGATGGTTCGTGAACGGTAGGACAATGTTCCAGGCACGAGAACGGGCCGGGTTTCGGTGAGGGCAGATTGGGTTCAAACACGTGGACGCTTCCAGTAATATTGCTACGAGCAGTCAGTAGGCGTATTAGGCGTAGTATGGGTATTTCATGACGTACCTTATGGGTCTTCCTGACAGACCGAAGACCGGTACTACGCATGCCGGCAGTAATGGTCTCTCGCCTCATCTGGTCGGGGTCCATTTCAGGTACGTAGTAAAATTCGCTCTCGAGGGGCTTGCCAGCGGCGTCTTTGCCCGAGCGAGGGATCTCTCCAACGCATGGAGTCTGGTCCAGGATCCTCTTCAGATCCGACTGCGACAATTCAGGTATGGGTGTAGTCGAACCACTACGTCCTCCAAGATCTTCAGCACTTTTGACCTTGCTGACGCAGGCCTTGAGTTCGGCAGGGAGGTTGCTGTGAATCGTGGACAGAGGGTGCGAGTGAACGCGAGAGTACGCGAGCTGGTTGATGACGTGGTTCTTGATAGGTGAATCCTTGAAACGTACGGCTTCAAATGAGCGCTTTGCAGTAGGCGAAGCCAGCGGCATGCGGGGAGGGCGTGGAGTATTTCCCAAGCTGGGAGTAGCGGTCGAGAAGGACTCAAGCCCACTGAGTAGATTCTGGCCGAAGGGTCCGAAAGAGTGGACAACAGGATCGTTCTCCTCGTCGTTGTCAGAGTAGTCATCCTCGTCAAACGAAGACGTGATGCTAGCTTTGGTATCATTAGCACCAGCCCCCTGCTGGCTGGAGCCGATTGGAGAGACAGTAGGACGAATGAAGGTCTTCTCAGGGTCAAGGAGAGTAGAGCCCTCCTCCTGAACATCGGCGTCCTCGAATACCTGAACGCCACCAGTAGGGGCATTGGGGCCAAGCGCCTCGAAAACGGGTTGACGCATTGGGCTTTGCGAGACCGGAGAACGGGGGATGACAGGAGGACTGGAGTCGAAGGCGCCCTGTGTGTTACGGCGGGTTGGTGTCGGCATATCCTCCTCCTCGGACTCCCAAGAGAATTTTGACACTGGGATGATGGGCCAAGCAATTACGACGCGGGTGTCCTGAACATCCAACATGATCTCAGTCTCTGGGTTCTCCGAGACGTAGGTGTCGCCCTTTGCCAGCTCGAAGACGCGGCCACCGCAGTGGATCTTTGCTCCATTCCATCCCAAGCACTCGACATCGATGTGACCGCGGTGGTAGGTCGCGGTAGGCGTGTGGTACGCGGCCTGGACGTGAACGCGCGAGATGAGGCGGTTGGTGGACAGCTGGTAGTCTGCAGAGTTAGAGGACCTTCCCATACGGAGCAGCTCACCGTTCGCAGGCAGGTCGACGGTGGGCACCGCGCCGAGAGGGGTCCGCTCCGACAGGGCAGACACGGCGCGTTGCAGGACCGGCCTAACGTGACGCGGCGACGAGAAGTTCAGGATGCCGGTCGACGAGGTAGGGACAGGAGTGGGATAGTACTTGAGTGCCTGTCGGGCAAACGAGGGTGAGTCTTCTTCGAACTTGCGCTTAGAGGAGCCCGGACGCGGGAACGGCGATGACGAGAAGCTGTCCTCGCCAAATGCGGGGAGCAGCGACGGCTTCTGCGAGTGCTGCGAGAGCGGCTCGGTCGTGGCCTCTGAGGGCAATTGCTGCACCAGCTTGCTCGGACTGGAGTCCATGCTGCCTGCTGAGGAGCTCGGGACGCGAGGCACGCGGCGTGTCGACGTCTATATGACCTGCGTAGACGTGTTCCGAGGGCGGCTAGCCGTGCGTGAGGCCAGGTGCACTCACGGGTGTCAAAAGAGTGGGAGTTGGGAGAGAACTCGTGCAGGGCAGGCAAAGAGGTCAGAGAGAAGCGGCCATCAGGTCCGTCACGATTTTGAGGCACGTCGACGCGGTTCACGGGTGTGGAGACGAGACGAAGGTCAAGGTCTCGGGACAGTAGCGCGTAGGAAGAGCTCAGGCCTTCGCCCGAACCAGAATTCACCATGCACAACCTTCTCCCTGGCACTTTCGTCGTTTGTAGGTGGCTGGCGATGATTGTGCCCATTTGCTCTTCTTCTCGTGTGCTTCACTCTGAACAATGTCTGCTTAATTGAGCCCATCTGCCTGCTGCTACGCGCTGCTCAACGGTCGTCTTCGGCGACCACATCTCCGTTCGTTCATAAGCCTCGTGCACGAGCACTAACAGCACACCTATTACATCAGCTTCTCGCTCGGCTGTGTCTTGAACTTGATTTTCACTCCGCGTACCAGCCCCTCTGTGCTGCAGATATTTGCTAATTCACTTGCATCAATTGGCAGCTCTCTACGCGTGGTACTCTAAGTTTTCCTTCACGTAGCAAGCATGCAGACAGCAGACGTCATCTGAGCCAGATGACACCGCAACTTGAACTCCTGAGACGTCAATCTCCGGGGCAATCCTCTCTGTATCAAATTGGAAGGTCAGCTTCTCGACGCGTATTGTAATGCTTGTTCAGGGCGCCCTGCTGCAACGCACGAAGCAGATCGACCAACCTGTTGGAGAAATGTAAACCTCACATCATACACGTATTCAAGCCGTGCCATGCAGAGCTGCAATGGTCGATAGACTTGGTTGTCCAGTAAGCTAGGCCATCCCTCAGCCCAAGTGGAACTGGTAAGGGCTAGACGGATGCAGAGCGAACGTCACGCAAAGCAGAAACTTTCTCTGCATCGGGCCGCGAAGCTGAACCCGGGAGGTCGTCGCGTATCGCAGCTCATTGCGTTAGTGGAGCTGCGACGCAGACGCGACGGGCGGTATAGACGCGTCGAGAAACTTTGGTAAGGCGATTGCCTGCAACCGTGCCGCCTTTGTTTCGGCTGGACGTGGTCAAGGTGCAGGTTGAGCGTGTAGCACGCGTAGAGAGAGCATGAACGATATCTCCTGTCAATGAATGGACTGCCCAAGATTGAGCGCGTCTCCCTCCTGAGGTCAAATCTTGAAGTCTGTCTTGGAAGTACCGTAAGCTACCCCACATCACACCTCTCGCGCTTTTGAAGATTTGCATCTCAAACGGCTCTTCAATACTTGCAGGTGTAGGATCGGAGCTTTTAAAGTGGATTTCAAAGTACCAGCTCGAAGAATTCTGTGCCTCGTTGTCATCAACATGCGTGGACGATGTCCTGCGTAAAAGCAATTAGGCATGTCGTGTGCTCACACGCGCTAAGGACTCGACGTGCTGATTGGCTGTACTTTTCCACAGCACCGCTTCACCGCCTTTGAATATAAGTGGGCCTTCCGTCAAAAAGTTCGGAGTCGAGCTAGGGTCCAAAATTTCGCGCATCGAACTTCGAACTTCCCCAATACGAAACACCGCAACAATGGCCAGGTCGAAGCAAGTAACAAAAAAGGTTGAGAAGAAGGCCGAGGCGCCTCTCACCACCAAGAAGCAAAATGAGACCCCATACCAGCTGGACCCAGCGCAAGTCGAGCGAGCGGCGAATGCACTCGTTGCGCACATGAAGAAGCACAAGGAGGAGAAAGAGGCTGTCGGAACAAAGGATCTGCTTGCCGACGAGGATGAGGCCGAGGAGAACGACCAGCCCATCTTTCTCAGTGTTTCTACCAAGAAGCACGTCAACAACACCAACAGCCTGAAGCCCACCAAGATGTCAGTTCGCACGCTACCAAGTGCGCTTCATGATGTGCTGACAGATATATAGTGCCCTGCCTCACCCCATCATTGCAAGCGACGCTAAGATCTGCATCTTCACCAAGGACCCCCAGCGAGCATACAAGGACCTCGTCGCCTCCGACGCATTCCCCGCCACACTGCGCGAACGAGTTGGCCGTGTGCTCGGCGTAGAGAAGCTGAAGAAGAAGTTCAAGTCGTACGAGCAGAAGCGCGCTCTTCTTGCTGACTACGACATCTTTATGGTTGATGAGCGCGTAATCAAAATCGTTGCCGACTTCCTTGGCAAGGTCTTTTATGGCAGCAAATCCAAGCGCCCCATCCCGATCAGGCTGACCGCCGGCGCATTCGTCGACAAGACCGCAAAGAAGGACAAGGAGGCGCAGGGTGTGGTTGGCACAGCACAAGGTGTTGCGAAGGAGATCGAGACTGCGTTGAACTCGACATATCTTAGCATGAGCGCCTCGGCCAACACCTCAATCAAGATTGGCAACCTATCTCAGAGCGCCGAACAGATTAAGGACAACACCGAAGCTGTTATCGCTGCCATCATCCCCAAGCATATCGAGCAGGGCTGGCGCAATGTTCGCAGCCTGCACATCAAGGGCCCTGCCACAAAAGCTCTCCCTATCTGGCTCGCAGACGAACTTTGGGTTGACGACTCTCAAGTCCTCGACGAGCCTTTCCAGAAGAAGAGCCTCGGCGAAGGCAAGACCGCCCAGCAGAAGCGCAAGTGGGAGGAGTGGGAGGACGAGCTGCTCGATGAGGATGAGCTGGCAGAGAAGAGGGCGAAGAAGGAGGCGAAGAAGGCGAAGAAGGCCGGACCCGCCAAGAAGAGCTCCCTGAGCAAGGAGAAGCGGAAGGCACTGAAGCAAGATGCGCTATCATCGGTACAGACACCGCTGATTGCATAAGATGTTGCGAGTGAACAAATGCATATGACGGCGCATTGGCGTTAGGGGGCCCAAAAGAATTGTTGAACTTGGGCAGAATACCGTTTGCGAATCCAGAGAGATACTTCTTTGCCATCCTTGCACTACTGTTTCTCCTTTCTATCATGTGTTGCGCACCTGCTTTACCTCAGGCGAAGTGTTGCTATATAAACTTTCTCTACATTTGAATTCATTATAGGTAAAACTTCATGATGGACTTGCTATCAACGCTCGCAATTGCTATGTTAATAGGCATAGTAGACTGGCTTCTCGTAGAGAAGCTCTAACCATGGACGAATCTGCGTGTAGGAACGAAGTCGCGTAGCCAGTGTGAAGCTACGGGCACACTTCGGTCTAGGCGCGTCACTGACGACATCAATCGTGGCGCGTCTTCAACTTGCGCCTCACTGTACTGTTCCACGGTCAGAACACCACAAGACGCCAAAATGTTGCACTCACTGTCATTGTCAGCGCTGCTGCTCACTACACGAGTGATCGCTACTCCCATCTCTAAGCCCTCTAGCGACCCGCTCCCTCTACTCATCTGGCACGGACTGGGTGATAACTACGCCGCAGAAGGCCTCGCGGAAGTTGCCTCGCTCGCCGAAGAAACAAATCCTGGGACCTATGTCTACATAGTTCGACTGGACGAAGATGCTTCCTCCGACAGAACAGCCACGTTTCTCGGTAACGTAACTGAGCAAATAGCCACCGTGTGCGCAGACATCAAAGCCGATCCTATCCTTTCATCCGCCCCCGGCGTCAACGCCCTCGGTTTCTCGCAAGGCGGTCAGTTTCTACGCGGTCTTGTAGAACGCTGTGGTGGCGACAATGGCGTCAAGGTTAAGAACCTAGTCACGTTCGGCAGTCAACACAACGGTATCGCGAAGTACCAGCTGTGCAAGCCTACCGATTGGTTATGCAAGGGCTATATTGGATTGCTCAAAGCCAACACCTGGGGTGCCTGGGTTCAAGGTCATCTCGTGCCTGCGCAATATTTCAAGGCTATTGAGGAAGACACTGGGCTACCTACTGATGACTATCTTGAGAACTCCAACTTCCTGGCCGACATCAACAATGAGCGCGTTCTTAAGAATGTCACATATGCAAAAAACCTGGCGCAGCTCGACAACTTCGTAATGTATGTTTTCGAGAACGATACAACGGTCATACCAAAGGAGTCGGGCTGGTTCGCGCAGACAAACTTGACGAGTGGAGAAGTGGTGGAGTTGAGGGATAGGGAGATATACAAGGAGGACTGGATTGGACTGAAGAAGCTGGATAAGAAGGGCGGTCTGCACTTCAAGACGACAGAGGGTGAACACATGACACTGGGTGAGAAGCTGTTGAAGGAGGTTTTCAGGGAGTGGTTTGCGCCGCCGAAGGTCAGCTGGAGGGATGCAGTGCAAGATGTGGTGCAAGAGGTGCTTGAGTTGTAGTATATGCAGGAGCTTCATATGAAAATATATATTCTTTGTTCTAAATGGCGCATTTACTTTCAAGGCCACATGTATGCTCATTACTGGTCTATTGAGCGATACAACAGAAGGCTTTCATGAACATACGAAGAGACTTGAAGCACATGAAGTGGTTATTTAACTCTTTTGCGTCCGGCTTGTGCCCGTAGCGCGAAGTAATTGAAGAAGGGCATCATGACAGCCTCAGCTGGTGCAACAACGGGGTGAGGACAAGCAAGACAGGGGTAAGCTGTCACTTATGTGCTATTCTACCATTACTCGAAAGCGATCTTTGAGAGTGCGTATCAGCACCAACTGTCTCTAGAACATAGTTCTTCACTCACTCATCGTTGGGGTCATTTTCATCTCGTGCAGTAATTGAGTGAGTGCCAGTGGCGTCTGACATCATTTTGGGATATGGTACAGTGAACGTTGTAAACAGCGGTTACGCATTGGTTCTGGACAAACAGGTACGACCTTGGTGAGATGTGAAGATGCGAACAATCACAGCGAGTGTCACAGGCGTAACGTGAGCTCGTCAATCCCAAACAAAAGAGACTTGCAATCTGCTGCAAGCGCTGCCTACGACTATTCTTCAATACCAACGCACGTCTCATACTACAGAACCACTCAAATCGATCATCTCAGCGGCAAGGGCTTACAAAGTTGTTGTCCTTCAGCTCAGTATCGTAACTGCCTCATCAGTGGCAAATAGTGCTATAAACTACCTTCACTTGCTGCAGTCATTTCCCGTTTGTTTTCATTTGCGTTAGCGTCAAATATACCTCGACTTTACTTCGAGCATCCCGCATCCAACGTACCTTCTTCACGACCACACTCACTCCCTGTCAGTCAGCTCCACACTCGTTTCTAGAGCTCTTGTCGGTCATTACCACACCTCTTGGTCGTTTGGTCACTTGGTCAACAATCAAAGCAACTATCTAGCAACAACGACACCCAACATGAAGTTCACTATCCTACCGCTCGTGCTTGCTCTAGGTACCGCCGTCTACGCTCTCCCAGCTGAGCAGGCTAAGCCAGGACTCGTCACGCGCGACATGCCTGAGGGTACTATCGATTGTGGCTACTGCGATGGCATGCTCAACTTCTGCTTCCAGGTGTGACTGCACGGCGTAGGATCTGTATCAATGGTATACTGACTCCAGTACAGAACGGCCATACTCAGGGTCAGGAAGGCTGTCAGCAGACTTGCCGTGAACACGTGTGTCACCGCACCCCATTGGTGAGTTAGACGTGTTAGCGGGTTTGATACTTTACTGAGATGGATACAGTGCAAGAAATGTCGTGGCGAGTTCGATCGGTGTCCCGAGAAGTCCCGCTACCATAATTGATTGCGAACGCTGCCACCTCTCTCATACGTGAGGAAAGGACTGTTCTCGCTATCCACCAACCTTCAGCAATCACACGGTTCGATCGAATTATCGCCATAGTCGGCAATAATACTGGAGCCTGTAGCGGTCTTTTGAGGCAATGTGGGTGCAAATCTCGAGGAAGTCTACATTATCTCAGTCATCTTTGCAAATCAAAATAAATCATCTTCAACTTTCACGTACTAGTGACTATATCTTCACGAGTGATTTTGAACTTTTTGCCCAAGAGGTAGAGAAAATGCAATCGACAGGAGCTCCGACCTGCAAACAACAAGTAAAGTGGTGCAGATCCAAGTACAATATCAAACTAATTAGGAGATAAGACACGCAAGTCGCATTCCCCGCATGTTACCAAGGGCTTAGGTACCTCTAGGAGATGAAACGTCCAGAACCGTTCAGCTACTGGGTCCTTGTATATCCAAAGGTAAAGTTGCGTAGTGTATATGCAACCTAATCTCGCAAGAACTAGTGGTACTGTAACTTCAGTCTTTCGTTCTGGACAGCATCGACAAAGCAGTTCAGGCAGGATGGAGAGCAGCTCCGAAAACGAAGCATGCCCTATGTCCAACCGACACGTTCAACATGTGGGCGTGTTCCGCGAAACGACGAATGCGCACAGCCACAACCTTTGTTTGATATGCAGGCTAACGTCCATACTGTCGCAAGAGCTGATACAGCCCATGACGCTGACGCAAACCAATCAGGCAATTGTGGCTTATCAGTTTGAAATGTTGTCACGATAGTATTGTGAGCGCAGTTGTGTGGCTGAAGAATTCAAGTTGCTCTTATGAGTCAGATAGGTGGTAAGGCCATCAAGCGTCCAGTACCTGCAACATCTCCTTCACACTAGCAAACTTCTCTCGTTCTTTACCCTTGTCCTTCCCTCGTGCTCTTTCTGCCTCATCTATTCGCTTCCAGTCAGCCCAACTAAGTGCTCGTACGCCCCTTGCCTCTACTTCTTCTCTAACCCCGTCCCAACCTAATCGCGTGCTCTTCTCTTCTCCATGCGCATCATTCAAGAAAGGTACATTGTTCTGCCAGTCATGCGCAACCACGTCTGCTGATGTGAACGCATCTTGCATCGTGCTTGCAATGACACCTGTAGGACCGCGCTTTACCCAACCGGCGCAGTACAAGCCAGCAACATGACCAGCCGTCAGACTCCCAGGGCCAGCATCTGGAGAGATAACTCGCCCGTGGATGTCATTTGGAATTATACCTAGTCTTGGGTCGAAAGGTACGCCCAAGTCAGACAAGCCAGGTAAAGCAGTGGATTTGTAGCCTACAGAGCGGAAGGCCAGGGATGCGGGGACAGTGATATTTCCTTCTGTAGGTTGCACACGCGCAGAGGGATCGAGTGGGTCGGCATCCGGTAGGAACTCCTGCTTTCTGAATGTCATTGAGGAGATGTGTTTCTTTCCTTGTTCAGCGTTCATCGAGATGGGTGCTCTCAAGAAGTCAAGTTCCCATGACCGAGAAACTTGCTGAGGTGAAGCTATGCTACCTTTTAGAAGCACTTCTGCCGTGCGCTTCTGCACTCGGGGTAACTTCTTGATTTCTGCCGGGTAGAATGAAGGATCGATGCTGTGGAAGGCGACGGAAGGAATCTTCATAAGCTCGCGGGCTTCTTTGACTGTAAAAGCGACCTTGCGTGGACTTAGCGAAGATGTACAGTAAATCGATCAAGGCTTATACCTGCAACGGTCCACGTCGACCTACCACCCTGACGTGCCTGATCTTACTTTCAGACAGTGTCTGTATAGCTTGTTCGGTGATATCCGTCTTCTTGAGATGATCAAGGGGCGCGAGGAGGATGCGCGCAACATCCAACGCTACATTGCCTTGTCCAACGACTACAGCGTGCTCGCCACTCTGGAGATCCGGCTTCAGGTTCTGGAATTGTGGCAGTCCATTGTACCATCCTACAAAAGCTCTTGCTGAGAACACACCTTCAAGATCTTCGCCTGGAATTCCAAGTCTTCGGTCTTCGTCCGCTCCGTACGAGAACAGCATGGCATCGTAGTGTGGCTTGAGTTTTGCAAGCTCAATGTCGTGGCCTACACACACGTTGCCAATGTAGTTGAAGCGCGATGATTGTGCCACCTCTTCGAATGTATCCTGGCAATTCTTGACCTCTGGATGGTCGGGTGCTACACCAAAGCGTACAAGGCCGTAGGGCACAGGCAGCTGCTCGTACATGTCGACGACGGCATCCTGCACTTTGTGGAGGAGGCGATGTGCTGTGTAGAAACCAGCTGGCCCGGAGCCTATGATAGCTATGCGCGGACCTTTTCGTGTCGATATAGCGGTGCTGTACGCATTGCGAAGGATAGGCGCAGGAACCGACTTCGAAGCGCCTATGATCGAGCGCAATGGTTTGACGGTGGAATAGCTTCGTGCTGACAGGGCGGCGCCGTTCTTACGTGTTGTGCGCGCTGTTTGAGCTGCTATGCGCCGAGTGCAGCTGGTGCATACGTATGGTGATGACAATAGACGTTTGGTGGCTAACATGATGTGTAAGGTCGAATATATGCGCAAAAGCTGCCATCGAACAACCAGCTTGATGACTAAGGACGTGTCGATTTAGAGGCCCGTTGCAAGCTCACCAACTCGACTATTATACGCCGTACAATCTTTCTACCAACGACACTCAAAGGCCCCGTCCATCCCAGATCGTGAGTCGCCTTTAATCTCGATTTGTCAAACTTGGATCGAGCCTCGGCCTGTTCGCGCATCGAAAGGACCGACAAACATGGAACCCATCTGCACATGCACTCCACCACGACAGGAGCATCGCCGGCGCCCCACATGTTCCCGGGTTACTAGAACTCAAAAGCGTTGATACTACCCGAGCCAATGCAGGAACTCACCCGTTCCATTGGCAGAATCCACACGTCATGCGCAACATGGCACGGGAAGTTCGCAGACAACCGTTGTCTGGGCAACCAGGTATTTACTACATAGCTCCCCAGATCCTCGCGCAACCCATGTGTCCATCGCAAGCATTCCTTCGCTAAGCGAACACTGTCACTTTCCTTTCAGACTGTCGCGTAAGGAAGGCCGTCATTCCTTGCCTGCTTAGGTCGCGATCATGGGCCGCTGGCAGCCCTACCTGTACTCGGCGCCGGAGAGGGAGTCGATGATGGACGACTCGTTCAACCCCAAGGCTGTGACTATGGCCAGTCGCATGCCGCCTCCACCCCCTAAGAAGAAGCAGGATGGTCCTCTGGTAAACTTCAACAAGCATCCGGACAGCTACCTGATTTTGCCATATGGAAAAACGGACGCCCAGCCAATGAGCCCAAAGACGAAGCTTTGGATCAAGATTGCCCGATGGACGCAGCTCTCTTTCCGTGTATGCAGTCTTTTCGGTGCAGTGGGACTGCTACTTTGCAGCATCTTCATCCGTGGTACTCAAGACACTGAGGGGTGGATTATGAGGATTCCGGTAGGCTGAGAGTTCAAGCATGCGAGCTAGAAAGTAACTGACAAGCATAGCCTGGTGTCGATATTGTGGTGTGCCTATATGCCATCTATCACCTCATCCGTAGCCCACGGTCACGACCTGCAGGTAGCTCGGCTAGCTACCACTTCTTTGCTCTCGTCACAGATGCCGGCTTCATCCCTTTCTACGTCTACACTCTACTCCTGTCGCGTCGCAATTCTGATATGCAAGCCGGAACCTCTGGGCGATGGAGGACTGTGTTCCCTACCGACGATGAGACGAACAAGGTCCTGCTTACAACATGGCTCACTGCAACGACAGCTGCGGGTATCCACTTGCTGTCAGTAGTCTTGGACATGTACCTCGTCATTGTTTTTCGAAAGATCACAAAGCTTCCACCTGACATGAATCCACTCGAAGACAACTTGACTCGCAGAAAGTCAAAGCACAAGCATAAGAATTCGTCTATCTCGGCCGCTACACCTTTTCTCGGTGATGAGAAGCGTTTCAGTGCACAGAGCACTGTATCTATTGATAGGAACTCCCAGTCCGACCCTCTTCTTTCGCAAGATGTTCCTAGCCCCACCAAGACCCAGATGGCCTTCATGCACACACGTAACGGCTCCGAAACTGCTTACTCACCGCACACCCCTCAGTCAGCTCGCCAGTCCAAGGAGCGTTTCTCAATGTATTCCCAGCCTCAGACCGCTCGCCAGTCTCGCACAAGTCTAGCTCATCGCGACGATCTTTATCGCCGGGATGACAATGTCGACAACGAGACTTTAGCTCAACGCAAAAGCTTTCTCGCTCAGCAAGCAAACATGCAGCGAAGTGAGAGGACTAACTCCTACGTTACATCCTCTTCTAAGCAGGATTTCTACACGCCTCCCACTACTGCTCAGAACGACAAGCATAGCGCTACCGGCGACATCTCTCTCCAGAAGAACAGCCGCGAGGATCTGCAGAATGATAATTGGTTTGTTCACCCTGACGATAAGGAGGAACAAGGCAACGATACTCGTTACTTGGCACCGCAGCAATCTAAGCTTGGCCTTAAAAAGGGCTACACTGCTGTATCGCCATATGATGTCTCCGATGTCGAAGATGAGATTGAAAAGCCTTTAGTACCTCAGCCACTGCGTATGAACCCGCCAACTCCCCAGCCTACTCCTCCCCCGATCCCCAATTTTGACGGAACGAAAAACACGCCTCCTCCTTCCAGTCTCAAGCGGACTCAGACAACAACCTCAATTTCCACAGAGGCTACTTTCAGCCGTTCTCACTCACGTGGCAGTACACCAAAGTCAAGATACTACGGTGACCTCAAGGCTGCAACGCATGGTATCAGGAACGGTGACTCTCCATCCAACTCTCCAGCCACATCACCAAAGAAGGGCTCTTTTAAGAACCAGCCCAATCATTTCCCTAGTGCAACAGCACAGTATACAGTCAACTCACCAGCTGTCAAGCATGATCTAGTGCAAAATTCGCCCTTCAGCCTTGACAAGAAGTCTTATACAAGCGTGCGCAAGACTGGCGAGTTCAACCACACGCCTGTGAAGGCTGTTTCGCCCCGTGTCATCAGCAGGTCTGGCATCGACTATGTCAATCCTTACGAGTTTGATGATTCGGATCTAGGTACACCCGCACCAGGCCGCAGACGCGATGTAAGCGGAAAGATTGCGGAAGAAGGGCGTGGCGGAGCATGGAATGACCATGGCTTGACGCACCGCAAGGCTAGCGGTGTAGGATACGCCTTTTGAAGCGTGTAACCATCATATGTTTACGTCAGGCGTTACTGGATGATCTTGTATAATTTTTTGGGACTACCTGTGTTTGCGATACCTCAGAAGGTACACATGGAATGAAGATGGAAGAACGTTTGTACATGATATCAGGATTCATATAGCGTCACAGCAGACGAGCCTTGACGAATACATGCATTGCTCGAGCATGGACCGCATTGCCCAAGATTGACAAGGTGACAAATGAACTGAGTCAATACAATATCGTCAGAGCGGACCGACAGGCAACGTGATTCCACGATGCCCGTTTCAGTCCTTCTAAGGCCCACACGCTCAGGTAATGCACGCTGCTGTGTTTGCGGGCTTAGGTTGGTCATTGCTGACCGCCTAGACACTTGGAAACAGTAGGTGTGGAGCGTCGTTAATTGATTGCGTGCCAACCTCACGTGCAAACAAACCAGAAAACCGACAGAACGAACGCATACTCCTATCTGGCGCTCTGCCATGTATTGAACTGTAGGAGCGCCCCATGATGGGTGTTGAAAAACTCTTACGAACCGTCGCGGCGGCTGCATTGCATGCACTTAGCCAGGCATCTGGTCAAATCACTTGCTCGCGCGTGCACCCGCGCCGGGAGCTCGCCACCGCTAAGCACGCGCGTTCTGGGGCACCCGTGATCGCGCGGCATCCTTCAGGCATGCTCGAGGTTGAGAATAACCTTTCCTTCTTCACCTGTACGCGACGCGCTGCTGAACTGCCCCCTGACTGCTCTGCGCGTTTTTGTGTCATCTGTTTCTGTGTTTTCTGTCCTGATCGTTCGGGTTTGGTCCTCTCCACGGTGACGCGAACGGCTGTCTTAACTCACGCGCTCAAGCCTCCGAGAACACGTCCGTGGATTAACCACCCCAATCAATCACCCCGCCATCAGGGTATCTGGCTCTTGTCTGTGTGCATTGCTCACCTATTCCACTTCATTTTTATCGCGTTTTGGCCCTGGATTACCCACACCTTTCGACATAGACGTTGGGCCCTTACCCCGCCGCCACGATGCGTAAGTCGCGTCTCTAGCACGAATCGCGATGAGCGTCCACTTACGACATGTACCACAGAGACCGATGTTAGCCAGCCCATACGTACAACTACGCCGCACAGAATAGATGTTCCGGAGTCTCAAGAGTCGGTGATATCTACAGTATCTAGTACCTTTTCAGCACCAGCGTTGCCGTCCACTTCGAGCAACCTCTCCTCGGAACAAGACTTAGCGTCACCCGCCGAGTCCAATGGCCCAGCATTCTACAGCAAGACCGCACAAGAGTCAACGCCAATATCACCTGGTCGAACTTGTATAGAGCCAGCCGGAGCGGGAGTGACGCATATCGACACAACCGTAACGAACGCGCCACAAACCGGTTACACGACAGTAACTCCCGTGTCGATAGTTTCCCCTACCACTCAAGGCTTCAAGAGAAGTGCAGATGGATCAGTGAAGGGCAATGGGTTGACCACGAGTCCAAAAGAGCGTATCTTTGCACACAAGCGGAATAAGAGCATGGATACACATTCGAACACTCGAATTGGAGAGGTGCGTCAGTGTGTTTGAGGACGTCGTCTTCATTTGGCTAACACTTGTGCAGCTTTCTGCCCAACTCAAAACCCGATTGTCATATGCCATGGTCAAAGTGCAGAACGGATGGGAGAAACAATCGCTTGATGAACTGGAAGAAGTCCAGTCACAACGTGGATCGCCTAATTCTGCCCCGGGTGGCTCTAGACCTACGTTCGACTCGCCATCCACTATGGACTACCGAAGAAGACCAAGCGCCTATTCTGAGAACTCTGACCAAATAATGATGTCGCCAGCTTCAGATGCATTGCGGTCGCATGCCATAAATCCAGGTTAGATTCGTTGGCTCCTTGTCCATTATGTCTGCTGACGATTTTGAAGCATCCTGGCGGTCGACTACAAAGCCAACAATCAGTGCCGCTGCTAATCTGATCTCGATCACAGGTGCACACGTTGGGCTTGGGCTTGCTCCAGCACCAGAGTTCGATGGTGGGAGAAGACGCAGATCAAGTACCACACACCCACCTCCACCGTTGCTTGGGTCAGTACAAAGAAAGTACAACAGTGATTTAAGCGCCGGCCCTCGAGTACCAACAACACCTCGTGCAGGTATCCTTCGTATGCCTAGCCAGCAAGCAGAGAAGGATGCAGTAGATACATTGCTGTTCATGAGCAGTCCAAAGAACTCACAGCACTTCCCACATACCAGCCATGCTGGGCAAAGCTCACTACGAGAGAGCGCACCTCAACGACGCGTCATGTTCGAAGCATACCCTCCACAAGATCGGCGCATGGCCTACCAGCCTCCTATGCCTACCTCAAGTCATTATTCAGCTGGACCCTACGCCCCACAGTCGGCGCGATAACATCTGGAGACCGCTGTGCTGTCTTCCTAGAATACTTGAATACTATCATCAGCGAGATTGGTGAACGCATTGCATGGATGGCGTACTGGCGCGGAGATACCCATTTGCTTTTTTGCATTAAAGGCATGTTTTATCTCAACACGACCGAGAAGAGTTTAAAGACCGCCTGGTTGGCGATTGTCGTTAGTTTCAAAAGACATGATGATGTGCAAGCCTTACGTTGCTATCCATTATCAGCTTGTGAGTTGTAGTGTCAACAGTGACTCAAACGTGTATCTATGAAATTCATAACCACATCAACGATGTAATGAAACCATATCTTGGCGATCCTTGTGCTGCATGATCATTGGTGACCTGAGCTGCAGTAACTACAAGCATGGACGTTTTGCCGAATGTAGTCCGACTTGGGCCCGAGTCATGTTTCAAAGATCCTCAACACAATGTTTCGAATTGGAGGCTTTCACGAGCAGCTACCTGAGCACGAATAGTGATCCAAAGCTCAGTTGTTGAAGATGCTATATCACCGAGCAGCCCAGTGACAATTGGCTCAGCTATGCCCTCACGGCATCTCAAGTCTATCTGTTAGCCAAGCCACAGCACACCAGTGCCCAGACATTTCGATAGCCTCAACATGTTTTCTTCACGATGCAACCACATCTGGATATACAAGTCCCACTTCTTCATCGGTGTTCCTGCATGCCCCTCCTAACCGGGGTTGTGCGGGATGTGCCTAACAAATTCGACGTCATCCTTGCTGCGTGGGTCCAGCATCAGCCAAATCAGCGGATCAGCCCACAGCGCTCCAGCTTCGCGTGCACCCCTTAGTCATGATGTCGAAACAGTTTAAATACTCCAGAGTCCCACCCAGTCTTCCCCATTGACCCTTTCGCTCCCCCAGCTCTCCCCCATATCCACGCATTTGGATTTGACGCGCCTGACGTGCAGGTGAGCTCACGCGAATTCAAGGGAGCTTGAGCACCGACCACCCAATCGATAAGCTTTCTCCGACAACGAAAAAAGGGAGCAACCAGCAACATGTCAGTCTCAGCGGCGCTGAAGGCGAGGGTCAGGAGGCCTAGCTATCTGAAGAAGATTGCTAAGGCGGAGGACCTGATTCACCATTTCCCCAATGATGCATACATTGGATGGTCCGGTTTCACAGGTGTTGGCTACCCGAAGTAAGTCTTCCAATTTTTCTGCAGGAGCTCCGTCTTTTCAGTCATGAGTGCTTCATTGGAAGAGAGGGATTGTCTAGGCCTTGTTTTGTGGAGCGGTAGTAGGAATTGGCTCATGAGTGTATGCCGAGGGGGAACGGAAGTTTGAGAAGCTCAGAATGGCCGAGATATCCCCGACTCCACTTCAATGCACTTTGAAATGTGCAGGTTATGTCTATCCTGCATGCAGCAGTTGTGATGTTCTTGTACCAAAACTGACAAGATCTGTGCAGGAAGATCCCCATCGCTCTCGCAGAACATGTCGAGAAGAACAACCTCCAGGGAAAACTCAAGTACAACTTGTTCGTCGGCGCATCGTCTGGCGCAGAGACCGAGAATCGATGGGCAAGGAACAACATGATCAACCGCCGATCGCCTCACCAAGTTGGCAAGGACATCGCCAAAGGAATCAACAACGGAAACATCAAGTTCTGGGACAAGCACTTGAGTATGTTCCCTGTTGATCTGATGTACGGCTTCTACACTCTGGACAAGCCTCAGAACCGCCTGGACGTCACAATCGTAGAAGCGTCCGCGATCACGGAAGATGGTGGTATCATTCCCGGTGCCTCGGTAGGTGCAACTCCTGAGCTCGTTCAGATGGCCGACAAAATCATCATTGAGGTCAACACCGCCAGCCCCAACTACGAGGGTCTCCACGACATCACAATGACAGACCTCCCACCTCGCCGAAAGCCATACCTGGTCATGTCTCCAGAAGACCGTATCGGTACACCACACGTTCCAGTCGACCCTGAGAAGGTCATTGCCATCGTCGAGAGTGACTACGCGGATCAGACACAGCCAAACGCTCCAGCAGACGACACCTCCAAGGCCATCGCAGGTAACCTTATCGAGTTTTTGGAACACGAAGTCAGCAAGGGACGACTTCCCGCGAACCTTCTGCCGCTCCAGTCTGGTATTGGTAACATTGCAAACGCAGTCATCGAAGGTCTTGCGACCGGAGGTGCCAACTTCAAGAACCTGAAGGTCTGGACCGAGGTCCTCCAGGACTCGTTCCTCGATCTCTTCGACTCGGGCAACCTTGACTTTGCAACTGCAACCTCGATTCGTTTCTCGCCTGAAGGATTCGAGCGCTTCTACAAGGGCTGGGAGGAATACTCCCCGAAGCTGTTGCTCCGCTCGCAGCAGGTATCGAACTCGCCCGAGATCATCCGTCGTCTCGGTGTTATTGGGTGAGTTAGCGTCTAGCTGGAAAACATGATCATTAATGCTAACCGTACTTCAGCATGAACACGCCTGTCGAGGTCGATATCTACGCTCACGCCAACTCGACTTGCGTCATGGGCTCCCGCATCTTGAACGGTCTTGGTGGCAGTGCTGATTTCCTGCGCTCCGCCAAATATTCTATCATGCACACTCCTTCCACCCGCCCATCCAAGAACGACCCTACCGGAGTGAGCTGCATCGTGCCCAAGGTTACACACGTCGACCAGACCGAGCACGATCTGGACGTCATTGTCACTGAGCAGGGTCTCGCCGATGTCCGTGGAATGTCTCCTCGTGAGAGGGCTAGGGTCATCATCAACAAGTGCGCGCACCCTGACTACAAGCCAATCCTGCAGGACTACTTCGACAAGGCAGAGTTCGAATGCCTGAGGAAGGGATGGGGCCATCAGCCGCACTTGCTCTGGAACGCTTATGACATGCACAAGCACCTGAATGAGCACGGCACTATGAAGCTGCCCAAGTGGGACTACACAGATGCTGAAGCTGGTATGAGGTGAGGACATGGCAGGAGCATGCCAACATCATAAATGAAACCCAATTTTCAATTTGAGTAGAGAAATCAAGTTCAGTCAACTCGATTATGGTAATACCTTTTTTGTGCATATGGACAATGAGAGGCTGCTGGTACAACCAATGTCCGCTTGCTCACCACGTGTAGTTGACAGGGAAAACCCATCTCGATAACTGGTGAAAAGGTTAAGTCCTCGCACCCTACCGTGACTAGCAAAAAAGAAAAGCAAAAAGGGAAGCGACCGATGTGGGACTCGAACCCACAGCCTCAGCCTTAGGAGGGCTGCGCGCTACCATTGCGCCAACCGGCCGGGTCTACTATTGAAGTATGGAAGATGGGAGAACGTTTAACTACATAGTTCCATTTCAATTCTGGTCGTGTCGCAGCTTACTTGACCTGCGCTACATACCGCGTGCGTAGCAGCAAGTGGGGGTGTACCTGTCTGCTTTGGTTGGCCTACGTAGCAAATGGTAACAACCTGCACCGGGGCTCGCGATAAGCCCCCATCACCGCAGGCGATTGAATGTGACAACATGAATCAGAGAAGTAATTGCAAGAAGGTATCGTGTTGGTCGGCGTGCTTCATAGAAGTTGCGACAAGAGTGAGAGGCCACCGTCGCAACTGCGAGAGCAGGAGTGATTGGCGCTAGTGATACGCTACGCGATTCGAGGTTACCTCCTTCCTCAACGTGCTGCGACATAATAGCCCGTATGAACCACGACTTTTGCGTTCCTGCACGGTCGTTTGAGAACGTGTAATTTTCACCAATGTTGCTGGAGATAGATTAGCCTTTGTGTGTAAAACGCGCTTAGAGTAGGTACCGTTTGTGGAACAGCTCATACACCCGCAGATTTCTACAAGGCTATCACGATGCGATCCATCAAGCTGCGATAGTATAGATGACGTGGATGTTGAGAAGATGTACTGATTTCTTCTGGGTCCAAGTTCTGTGGCGCGGTATTCCGTCAATTCATGTCACAACCCAGACATTCATCTGCGTGCCACTAACTATTTACCATCCTGATCATGCAGCAATTGATTCACTCGTTTATCTGAGCATATCGCTTAGAGCGCCCCACCGTAATCATATAATGAAAGTTACAATGATGGCCTCAAAGCGGTTCCACTGGAAGGAGTCTTGAAAATGTCAACGCATTCAAGCTCGAACGCCGTTACTTTGCAACAACCTTGTGCGTTTGCGATTTGTTGGAAGCACACCTTGTAACTACTGAGGACTGCAGTTGCACAGCGAACTATCAATATTGCTGAGGCAACGCTTGCTGCCGGCTGACTATATCATCTCAACACGAAGAGCTCTCGTTGTCAAACTAACGACAGCAGACATATCAAGATATTCTCTCCAGCTAATGTCATTATGTCCTACAGCGTCATTCTTTGATACATCTTCCGATCAGAAGTTGAGTCAGCATTCTTCTTAACGCGAAGCATAAAGGCGTTCAAGGGGCCTTCACAATGTCGGGTGGTGTGGTTTTGTGGTTCATCATACGATAGTTTTTCCTACAGGATAGCAACGCTGCAGTCAGACCTGACGAAATATACGAGGCTACTTGATGGTGCTAGATGCTACCACGTATCAACAAAGTGATGCTGTGGCAGTTGTTGCGCGTCTCATACGTAGTCAGTTGACAGCTGTCCACCATCATTCTCGTCTACAATCCGCTGCCAGATAACCACACGCATAACCCTCTCTCACCTTCCTAGTACATGACTCCCTCAATCTTGCAATGTCAACCTATTGGTCCATCCATAAGCAAGAGATAATCGTCTGGGTCTTCATCGGGTTACTTCCAGCCGTTTTTCTAGTCTGGTGCTTCGGTTCGAAACCCCCGAATGCTGTTCAGCCGCAGACCCCTTCTTTGAGGCCTCAAGCACCCTTGATTATCAACGACATTGAACTTGCACCTCTACCGCAAGCATTTCTGCTCCTACCCTTGTATAGTCAACACGATCGTGACCTATGGGTGCCAGACCAAGTGGCGTTGCAGAAGCGTGGTGAATATTACTACCTTGCGACATGAAAGGCGAGGTTTCTGAATGGTTGTTGGAGGTCGTTGCCAGGACATACTACGTTACCATTTGTGCTGAATCGTACCTCTACAGTGTTATCTTTAGAGCCAAATCAAGGATTTTTGTGCTCGATGGATTGGTGGCGGAGCACCTTTCGGCGCGAACGGAGCGTGCCTGCAAGAAGGTAGCGCTTGTTTTCCATTAATTACAAGCTTACAATTCGAGCGAGATGTATAATCCTACAAGGTATCAACAACTCGTTTGACATTTAAGTATTCTCCCTGCATAAGCCATTTATCTATTGGACCGCTAGTCGACATTGCTACAGTTCTGCATGTGCCATAAGATATTCGATCTTCTTGATGGTGCCACCGCTGTTCCTGAGCGTCTTTTCACAATTAAACCATTGTAGCTTACAAATGGAGAATAGTTCAAGAATGGAGATCAAACAATAGGGTTGCGTGGACATGCATAAACGATGTTGAAGGGGTGATGCCAGCAGCACGACAAAGCTCGTTGCTATTGGACCAACACTTGTGTAGCACTACACTGTGTAGCAACAGAGAACTATAATATTACTTTGGAGCTACCTAACATACGTGTGAGTAGTAAAAAAATGTGATACTAATACTAGGTACCATCTTGTGACTAGTAGCAGTGTTGCGTGCTTGGAGCGTCTGGACTTTTCTGGTGTTTCTAGGAGGTATTTGGTCAATAAGAACGAGCTTCTTCGTAAAGTCGATTTATTCTGCGGCTCCCCTTGAAACCATGTTACACAAGGAAGAGAGATCCTCCCAAATAGACCGTCCAGGAATCGTCACGTTGCCAATCGGACCGTTTAAACGACAACAATACTTACCGACTTACGATACTGCATGTTTGGTAGGTATATGGCTGTGCTATTTGTGAGTGATTGTTCTTCGTAGCCCCTTGCTCACGCATGACCGTCTCACCGATGTAGCAAATGCTCGTATTGCGAAGAATCCCAAAAGGTTGCGTGATGCGCGCCAGCATCGGGTGTTGCCTGGCCATCATTCTCAACGCACTGAAAGGGCCAATGTGCAACCAAGCACCATCACTGCTGTTCGCAGCACACAGACAACTGAATGAGTACATTTTGCAGTGCTGCAAAAGCTAGTACACTGTGATACTAGCAGCGCTTGCTGATTTACTTGCTTTCAGTGGTGGTCTGAAGTTGAAGCTGCGGGATTGTGATGCCTGCAAACGGCTCCATATGCATCGAGCCGTCTTAGCCGGGAGATCATGGCTAACTATTAATGGCTGAGATCTGCGCGACGCGCGGCCTGACGTGATATACGTCATGCCAAGCAATGGGAGTTTGACAAGAACGTCGCAAAACATCAATCAACTAGGTGCAATCATTTGGAAGGCGATTGATGCAAAAGAGATATGTACCAATGCAACCAAGTCAAACAATGATATATATGCACTTATCTACGTCAAGTTGAGCCATCAATTGATGTTGCACGGATGAAGCGGATAGCTTCAGTTTGTCATTGGAGCATAAGCTGATCTGACCACCTAGTCTGCTCATAGACGCCAATTGTCAGTTGTCACATTGAGAATCATTGCAAGAAGAAAGTTTCGAGTTTGTGAGCTAATAGTGTAGCCATGAATACATTCCATGAAGTTCGTATTACAAAAGTATGATCGATGTGACCGAGGTATTCCCAACACCGTGTATCATTCCATATCCGACAATGCCAGTCTCAAAGTGAGACGAAGCGTGGTATTATCCATCCGAAAGAGCCGTTGAAGCAAGACTTTTGAGATGGTTGTCGACTAAAAGCCGGTAAGGCGAGCTGCTTACAAAAGACCGGCAGCCATGAAGAGACCACCAGCAAGGGCACCCATAGCGACGGGGACAGCGGTGGGGGCAGCAGCGCCAGTGGAGCCAGCAGCCGAGGAGGCAGAGGCAGCGACGGAGGAGCGGGCAGCGCTGGCGGAAGAGCGAGCAGCGGAAGCCTCGCTGGAGAGGGAAGCAGCAGCAGAGCCGGTAGCGGTGGCAATGGCAGAGCTCAAGCTAGCCTCGCGGGAGGAAGCCTCAGACTCGACGGAGGACAGAGCAGACGAGGCACCGCTGGCAACAGAGCTGGCGACCGAGGAGAGCTCAGAGGCGAGCGAGCCGGTGACGGAAGAGAGAGCAGAGCCTCCGGGAAGGGCAGAAGAGACCTGGCCGCCGACAGAAGAGGCAACCGAGGAGATGATGGACTCGATCTGGGCGGAGGCAAGGCCGGCACCGGCGATCATGGCAATGGTGGAGAAACGCATGTTGATGGTTTGGTTGTTGTGGAGTTGGGTGATTGAGTGAGTGGGTTGATGAACAGCGATTGAGTTTGGTAGATGTTGGATGAAGAGAAAGGGTAGGGCAAGGCGAAGGCGTCCTTTCTTATATCGACAGCACAACATGTCCTAGCTCCACCTTAGGGCGTCATAGCTAGGCCAAAGCTGCAGCAACAAACAAACGGGACTCCCTTGCTGCACCCGCATGGCACAGCCTCCTTCGTTTCTCCTACGTAACTGCAAGCTCTTTCACTGGCTAGCGGCGCCACAGCTCGCACTGTTCTCTAGATACCTTACCGCTTGCGGGAATATGATACAGCAGGGGCAGGTTTCATTGGAGGGTTCCTTGCTTATCCGTCCACGCTGCATGAGAAAGCTTGATCTGGGGATCAGCTCACGGACTCCTAGCCATGACGAGTTGTCGATGCTAAGACTGCTTACGTTGCTTGGACGATGATGGCGAGAATGCGGCCACAGTACACTGTTGGTTGCCCGTGGCGCAATGCTACGCGTCAAGCGGCGAACAGTCTGCGAGTGATAAAATCGCATTCCGTCCATGTGCTAAACCCCGTCTGGCTGACTTGTGTCAGATCCAGGCCCTCAAGGCGTTCAACAGTCTGCAGTCATGTACAACAACGCGACGTCTTACTGTTGTGGCCTAGATTGCTATATTTACAGTCCCAGCCACTGATGACGAATGCAACTCAAAACAGTGAACGTTTTCCAAGGCCGGAAGTAAAATACGGGGCTGCTGATCCACTTCATTTGGGGAACTTGAGCCACAGCCGTGTCGAACTCAGACAAAGCTGCATCGCTTGCGGCTTGCTCAAGGTTTGAAACAGCGCCATCCGTAAGTGTGATGTCATTGCACGGCTTGCATTTGTGCAATCGAAGCTTTGCAAAGCCTTTTTGTGCGCAACTCAATCAACCGAAGACCGAGGTACTTCCCCTGGATGAACACTGCAAGCAGGGACGTTCGTTGCAGCGATGTCGATGGATGTCGGCAAAGTGACGACGAACAAGGAAATTAGGACATCCTATGTGGACTGTTGTGGCGCTCCGTTGGCGCCCCGCCATGATTCCCCATACTTTTCTGGAGCCAGCCAACGCCGCCATTGCCGTGGTAATCACAAAAACTCCGCCAGACCTCAACATGCCTTGGTTCTGGACCCCCACGTCGTTCTAGGCTGCTTGAAACTGATGTCATGTTCGATTCAATGCCCGGGCTGCTAAGAAGGCGTGCTCTCCAGGCCGCCTAATTGCCGCACCGCAATCTCAGTTTCGCCTCAGGCGCCTCAGACACGCATTTACCCATCTTGGCTGTTACTGTTATTCGGTCTTCTTTTCGTGTATGCTGTCACTGCTGAGACGCTATAGAAACTCAATCTGCCTGCCGCCAACTTTCTTCACGTCACCCGTGCTCTCAACGACACTACGAAGAAGCTCGTTTTCATTGGCCGAATACCTCCTAAGAACACTAGGAAACTCCAAACGCTCCACGCACGCAACACTGCTACTAGCCATAAGATAGTACCTAATAACAGTATAATATCCTTTTGCTACTAACGCGTATGTTAGGTAGCCCTAAAGAATAGTAACGTTGTTGTTCTGTGTTGCTAGTCAAGATGGTGCTGCACAAGTGTTCGACCAATAAAACGAGCTTCTTCGTAGAGGGTGCGAACATACTGTTACTCTAATTAGGCAGCGGTCATGGCACGTTTACCGCTTTCGAGCTGTTGTCTTTGCTTGCGACCTCATTTTCTTCATAGTATGTTTCATTGGGTACAGAGGAAACGGCAGGTTTTACCTTCGTCTGCTTTCAGTTCCTGGCCTAAACCCGTGACATGGCCCATAGCTGCTGGTTCTAAGCTCTCCTGACCTTGTTTTTCTTGCTGACTGTTCACTCAGTCGACCATAGCATGTGCTGCATGCGAAGTTGTCCAAGAATTTTATGACCGCTCGCAGAAGCCGGGCAACACCATGGCTCACACTCTGACTCAAAATGCTTGCTTTTCCCGCTTTTCGGTTCGAAACACAGAACGCTTGCGACTTTGCAACTCGCAATTACTCCTCCATCTACGTATGCCAGCGTCACGAAGCGGCACGCTTTCGCCACGATCAGTCCCTCGCCGGCAGTTGTATACTCAAAGGCTCAGTAAATATACGTGAGAACTGGCGTACACACAGCTGTGACCCATGGAACCAAGAGAGCAACACGCACTCCCAGACGCAATGGAGGACGCGGAGTGAACCCTTGGACCTGGCGCTACTCTAGCGCAAAACCGGACAAGTTTGCTACGCTTGATCATTGTGAACTTGGGTGAAGACGCGCAACTCTTGTGTCTACTCACAATACTGCAATGGCAATGTAGGCACGTTCGCCTGACTCGACTTGCGTTGCTAGCATACGACACGTACAGGCCGGTTTGTAACCACTTCTGTAAGACTGCACAGTTTCGCTTGTCACGCGGGAAGTGCATGTATGCTCCAGCTCTCGAGCAAACTTGCATAGCCAGAACGCCGTCCTATATTTGGAGGAAAAGTTGGTGCGACGCTCTACGGCCTGTACGAAGCGTAGAGTACCATGGAGCCCTAAACCTAGATCCAGCTTCGTTAGCTGCGTACGAGTTTGTGGATCAGAACAACAGATATCAAGCAGCAATGCTTCTGCGTTGAATGCGTGGTCCTCGGGATATCGAAGATGAGCTATTGGGCAGAGAATCGAGTGTACGTAGGCCATTGAGCGTATGGCTGCGGAGGTGCCACTTTCATGCTGTGGAGAGACTTAGATGTAGGTTTAGCACTCTGTAATTAGAGTAATATCTGAGTGTTTGTTTTGGATGCTTGGGTGTTACAACATCTTATCATTTCCGAGGCGCACAAACACTAGACACGCTTGGTTCGAGGACATCTGGAGCTCTAATGAAGGTGCATCGACATGAAGCTTCTTATATAATGTGAAGAGTGGCTGCGATCACTCATCGTTGACAGCGTGCGAGCGATTGCTGCTGTATGACAGGTAAAGTATTCCAGCATAGTGTCTGGTAATGAGTAAGGACAATTCCGGAAGAAGCACGAGGATGTTCCGGAACGAGTTTGACAGGGCAGCACATGTGACAACTTGGCGTGCATCTCGAGATCTGATAACAACGCAGGCGAGCATGTGTCGCAGCGATGTCAGTTGAAATGCGCACATACGAATAGTACATAGTTGCTCGAGATACTGTATGGATGTAATCGAAATTGTCGCGCTCTCATGTCCAATGTTCGCGGATGAATGCTAGTCGGAGCAGGGAAAGAACTCTTGCCAAGGTTGGCGCCCGGTGGAACTTTCTGCTACCGAGCTTTACGCCAGCTCTCCATCACCTCCGGCCTCCACCCCAGCCTTCACCTCCTGCTACACTGCCTCTGTGTAGCTTCAATCGAGTCGTAGGGACACGCACATCCGGTCATCATGTTGGCTGCCCGCTCTTTCGCTGCCCCCGCGCGGCAATGCCTGCGCCAGGCCAGGACGCCCGCATTCGCACAGGTGAGCACCCTCGATGCAGCCGGCGGCGTGGATGGACAGTGGACGTGTTTGCGACCGCCGAGAGAGTAGAGAGCAAAGCATGCGCAGGCAGGATGACTAACCGGGCTGCAGTCTGCGTTCCGCTCCTACGCCTCGACCGCTGAGGTCGCCAAGTTCCAGGGCACCAAGGGCAACGACGGCAAGTACACGGTCTCGTTCATCGAGGGCGACGGCATCGGCCCCGAGATTGCGCAGTCGGTCAAGGACATCTACTCGGCCGCCAACGTGCCCATCAAGTGGGAGACAGTCGACGTCACCCCGCGCCTGAACGCCGACGGCAAGACGGTCATCCCCGACGAGGCCATTGAGAGCATCACCAAGAACTACGTGGCGCTCAAGGGCCCCCTCGCGACCCCCATCGGCAAGGGCCACGTCTCGCTCAACCTGACGCTGCGCCGCACCTTCAACCTGTTCGCCAACGTGCGCCCCTGCAGGTCCATCGAGGGCTTCAAGACGCCCTACGACAACGTCGACACCGTCCTGATCCGCGAGAACACCGAGGGCGAGTACTCGGGCATCGAGCACGTCGTCGTCGACGGCGTTGTCCAGAGCATCAAGCTCATCACCCGCGAGGCCTCGGAGCGCGTCCTGCGCTACGCCTTCCAGCACGCCCGCGACATTGGCAGGAAGAAGGTCCGCGCCGTCCACAAGGCCACCATCATGAAGATGTCCGACGGTCTGTTCCTGAGCACCGCCCGCGAGCTCTCCAAGGAGTACCCCGACATCGAGTTCGACGCCGAGCTGCTCGACAACACCTGCCTGAAGATGGTCACCGACCCCCTTCCCTACAACGACAAGGTCCTCGTCATGCCCAACTTGTACGGAGACATTCTCTCCGACATGTGCGCCGGTCTGATCGGTGGTCTTGGTCTTACTCCCTCCGGCAACATTGGTGACGAGTGCTCCATCTTCGAGGCTGTCCACGGTTCCGCCCCCGACATTGCCGGCAAGCAGCTCGCCAACCCCACTGCGCTCCTCCTCTCCTCCATCATGATGCTGCGACACATGGGCCTCAACGCCGAGGCTGCCAACATTGAACAGGCCATCTTCAAGACCATCGCTGCTGGCAAGGTACGTCTGACACAACAATGCATGCACAACCTCAAAGAATACGTGGCTAACAGTTTGCAGTACATCACCGGTGATCTCGGCGGCAAGGCCAAGACCTACGAGTACGCCGACGCTGTCATCAAGGCGCTGAACTAGATTTGACGTGATTTATGAGCATCAAGAATGACGGGACGGTAGCGATTGCATATTTGTGGATATGTACCAGTCACTGTACATTAAGGCTGCTATTTGATATTGCTAGACAGTTGATATCCGTTTGCATTTCTCCGCATCTTATCTGATTTGTGAAAGATCAACACGTGACAGCGTTCTAGTGCATGCATGCTCCATGTCGCGTCGAGCTGCGAACTTAGTTCCTCACGCGACTTCAGCCACTGTGCTCTTCCTCTTCGGTGGCGCGCAGCATGCCTCCGCACCCCTATTTGCAAGTAGCTCGCAGAGCATATGCCACAATAAAACCTCGAGTTGTTCCTGTCCGCCGTGCACCACAACCTCCACGCTCCTCTCCCACACATTCCCCCGTCCCACCTCAGCCTAACTGGACGCAAAGCCCCTCCCTTCGCCGCACCGCTCGTATCCTCGCATGGAGCACGAATGTTCTCGCTGGCCTATGCGCCATAACCTTCATACGCGACAACCTTCTCCGCGTCGACGTGATTCGCGGTTCTTCAATGTCCCCCACGCTCTCGCCTACTGTACATGAGACAGGCGCTGAAGACTGGGTCGTTATTGCGCCGGTGAGGGAACGGGCCCCCAAGATCCAGTACAAAGATGGTAGAGCGTTTGTGGAAGAAGAGGAAGCAAAGGAAGGCGAGGGCGTGAGGAGAGGTGACATAGTCACCTTCTGGAAACCTCACCGGCCTGATGAGATCTCAATCAAGAGAGTAGTGGCACTGGCTGGAGATACCGTGTACCCTAAGCGCGGGTATGCGCTTGATCCTGAGATTGTGCGAGAGCATAGGGTGCATAATTTGGATGGTCTGCCCGAGGTTGATGAGGATGCCATTGGTGGGCAGCTGGAGGAATTGGAGCTGGGTAAAGTGGTTGTGCCGTATGGGCACGTCTGGGTGGAGGGAGACAACTGGCGGAACAGCTATGATAGTAGAGACTTTGGGCCGGTTGCTAAAGGTTTGATTGAGGGAAGGGCTGTCAAGATCTGGAGGGGGTGGTCAGAGTGGAGGGACGTCGGCGATGAGAGGGAGAAGAAGGGGAGAAGCAAAGTTACTAAGGGCAGGGGGGAGGTCCCCAGGGTTTTCTTGGAGTGAGGAGGTATGTATGCATTCGTTATCATTATATTCTTGCTGATACAGGATTAAGAGCTACCAAAGAGAGTCTCAATCTCCTTACACACAGCCTCCGTAACACCCTTCGTGTTTTCGCTCCCGCCGAGATCCTTGGTCTTCACGCCCCGTGCCGTTACGTTTTCCACCGCCTTCATGAGCGCATCGGCCGCCTTTCCTTCGCCCACCCATCGAGCCATTTCAGCCGCACTCCAGAACGCTCCGACTGGGTTTGCAATGCCCTTGCCCGCAATGTCTGGCGCTGAGCCATGAATCGGCTCGAACATGGACGGATTGGCTCTTGTAGGGTCTAGGTTGCTGGATGGTGCAATACCAATGCTTCCAGACAACGCTGCAGCGAGATCAGTCAAGATATCGGCATGCAGGTTGGTCGCAACAATGGTGTCCATCGATTTGGGGTTCAAGACCATGCGAACTGTTATAGCGTCGACCAGCATCTTCTCGGTCTTGATATCTGGGTAATCTTTTGCGACTTCGTAGAAGATCTTGTCCCAGAACACCATTCCGTGCCTCATCGCATTCGACTTTGTGCAGAGGATAAGGTGCTTCTTCGGTCGAGATCGCGCAGTTTCAAAGGCAAAGCGCATGATGCGTTCTGTCCCAACCCGAGTGTAGACGGTGAGCTCAGTTGCGATGGCATGCGGTGCGCTTTCGTTGCTTATACCGCCTTGTCCAGAGTATTCTCCCTCGCTGTTCTCGCGGATAAACATCCAGTCGAGATCGCCGACCTTGCACCCTTCGAGTGGACTCTTGGTTCCTTCCAGAATCCTGGTGGGTCGTCGGTTGACATACTGGTTCAACTCCTTGCGAATAGGCAGAATTAGGTTCCAGAGAGATATGTGATCTGGGACATCTGGCCAACCAACGGCACCGAAGTAGATGGCATCGAATTTCTTGAGTTGCTCAATACCATCAGGTGGCATGTACCAGCCCCGCTCGAGGTACTTCTTACTGCTGTAGTCAAATGCTTTGAAGTCGAATTGGAAGCCTCCAATGATTTCTGATAGCTTAGTGAGAACCTGGATCGCTGCCTCGGTGATCTCCACGCCAATGCCATCGCCAGGAATGCAGGCGATGCGGTGGACCTTGCCGATTTCGTGAATGTGAGAAGGCATATTGGTAGACGCGAGTGTGTTGTAAGCCCAAGTAGCAGCAGCAACAGCAGCAGCTCTCACAGCTCTTATACTCACATATAGCCTACCAACTCTTCCCGGACATTCAAAGACCGAACCAACCAAAATATCCCCGGGGATATTGGCAAGCCTTGAGATCGCTGACTATGCTTGATGCGTGATGGCGTACCTGCCCTGGAAGCTAGACCCTTGCTGCCCCGCTGTCGCGCGTCCTGCCGAAACTGTGCCCCACGTTCACGCCAGAAGCCACGAAGCTCACCGCTAGACGAGACGAGACCACCTTTCGTGTTGCTGGAGCTTCCTTCCTCAACCTATTCCTATCCCTTTCTCTCAATCTTGGTCCTCACATTCTAACTCCTTACACATCCCATACACCATCTCAATACAGATTCCAACACCATGGCAACTTTCTTCGACACCGTCAAGAAGAGCTGGGAGGATGTCCCTGTCGATGCTTCCAAGGACAACGCTATCTCCACCACCGAGTTCCTTGAGGCTGCTGAGAGCCTGACCACATTGTTCGGTGGGTGTTGCAATGCACCGCCTAATTAGAGCTATTGCTAACATATCACACAGATGTTCTGGGCTCCGCTGCCTTCAAGCCCGTCAAGAACGACATGACTGGCAACGTCAAGGTACGCAATGCCCATACGTGTCCGATAGAGAGAACTTTACTGATAACTCTCAGAAAATCCGCGACCGCCAGCTCGCTGCCCCCACACTCTCAGAGACTCTCCAGGACCTCGTCCTCAACGAGCTCAAGGAGAAGAAGCACACAGCCACTGAAGGTCTTGTCTGGCTCAACCGGTACGTAGTCCCCCCCGTCACCCATTCCAACCCACTAACGTGAGTTCCATAGCGGTCTTGACTTCACCGCTCAGGCTCTCCGCCACAACCTCACCAACCCTAACAAAGAGCTCGCCGACTCGTTCCGTGACGCCTACGGCAACACCCTCAAGCCCCACCACTCTTTCGTCGTCAAGCCACTGTTCAGCGCCGCCATGAGCGCCACACCATACAGGAAGGACTTCTACGCTAAGCTGGGTAGCGATGAGGCGAAGGTCCAGCAGCAGCTGGAGAAGTACTTGTCCGCCCTAGAGAAGGTTGTTGCTACATTGAACCAGTTCCTGGCCAGGAAGGAGGCCAAGTGGTAGATACGAAACATCATGACACAAATATGAGCGATACTAGTCCTGGAGGCTACCAGCAAAACGTTCAATATTGGCCTTTCTCATTCATGCTTCCTTATGTGCCGCAACACTTGCAGATTCAGGACCACGTTATTATCCCCAGAAAGTGCAGTGCTTCGTGATTGTAGGTGACAGAGCATGTTGAAATCCCTCATCATTCTGTATAATGAGCTGATCTCCTCAATCGTGTACATTTAACTGCACGGTCTAGCGCTCTAACCCTAGGCCTTCTTTCGCTGGAACACAAAAAGCGCTTCGTCCTTTCCTGCGAAACTAGGCAACGGCATTCTCAGTGTCAGCTCAAACGCTGGAAGATTGTTCTGCACCCAGCCATCCACAACCTGGTCCTGAAATGCTGTGAATCCATTCTCATTCTGGGTTCCTGCAACCACAATCGTGTCGCCGGCAAACATTTTCAGAACAGGGCCTGTGAAATCGCCCGTTGCTTGTGGGTAAACCAAGAGTAAAACAGAACCTCGACCGTTATCGTTGCGCCTCAAATACTCTTTACCATCCAACTTGATCGTATCCTTCACCCACGTGACACGGTACTCGCTCAAACCCGAATCAATAGGTCGGACATCCAACGTCTTCATTTCCGGAGCCGGAAGCGCGAAATGCCGCAGCATATACGTCCAATATCCGTTCCCCGAGCCGATGTCTAAGATAGGTAACACGGGTTCTTTGGACGGCTTTGACGGTTGGGCGAGCTTGGCAAGGACATGCAGCGCCGAGTAGGACGGTACGATGCAGCCGAAGTGGTGGTAGAATAAAGGGAGAATGTGATGGGATATTTTTGTGTAGGTGGTAGAGGAGATAGGACCAGCATATTCTAGTTCCTGGCAAGAGTAGGTCCATAGTGACAGATAGGGGTTGGTGTGCTTGCGGTCCTTTTTATTGGGGAGCAAGCCGGCGGTGGTGTTGTGGAAGCGGGCCGATAGATGGTCGGCAACCTGTTTGCGTATTGTGTTGGCTTTGGAGTTGGACTTGAAACCATTCAGTGCTTTTGGAAGGTTGAGAGACGGGTCGAAGAGAGCGGTATATGCGGTGATTTCTTCTTGCGAGGGATATTGTGGTTCGATGGGTTTACCCTCATTGTCGTGGTACCAATCGTGCATACCATGAGCCCGTTTCCCCGAGATTGCTCGTTCTGTGATGTGCAGTGTTGTCTCGCCCTGCGCTCGGTAGACGTACGTATCCGAGGGCGGGATATCGAAAGCCTCGCCTATGCATCTTGCCAGAGGTTTGCCGCTGTGGATGGGATTGAACTTTTCGTCAGACCAGTTTTCGAGAAAAGTATCCGGGTCAAAGGATTTCAAAGCCATGATAGTTGTTGGAACTTAATGAATATCTTCAACTTTTGTGCAGACCCCACTAATGGACGGTTCGATCCCGATTTGGCTTCTGTACCTTGGCTTCGTGCTACGGTTACCAGAACTAGCTCTTTCGATTTTACCGAATCAGCCAAGTCTCAATTGACAGGCGTTTGGGTGGCTTCGGCCTCATGATGAATTCGTGAAGTCCATCTTCCGGTGGTAGCGAACCAATGACAGTTCGCTGACAAGCTGAACCCGCGAATCTCGTCATCGATCAGTAAGCCGCTAAGGGCTCCCCACCGCGCCAGAGCACTTAGCAACTTCTTACTCACCATTGCAAATGCAGGCTGAAGGGAACACGCCTAGCTGTAGAACCTTGTCATAAACCTCACTAATCTCTCTCTTGGCTAACTCATATAAAGATCGCCCGCACTACTGAGCTGACAGGAACCCCTCGTTCTCATGTCAGACACTACACTATCAGACCAGCAATCTACACCTACAGCTTTCATATCTACAAGAACATTTACCGCGTTCGTCGCACTAGCAGGAATCATTCTGGCGCTCTCTAGCTCCTTTCGCAATACCCTTTCCTCCGTTCTCACTAAACCCACCGCACGCGCAATGTCCACCGCCGCCGCGCCTGCAAGCATGAAGATCACAAAGCGGCCCTGGTCGCATCGAGGCCACGCAGACCACGACTGGCTGTACTCATACCACACCTTCTCCTTCGCTTCCTACTACGATCCGCGTCACGAATCTTGGGGTCCGTTGCGAGTTATCAATGAGGACCGGGTCAAAGCCGGTACAGGCTTCGGCACGCATTCGCACGCCGAGTTCCTGATCTTCAGCTACATTGTCAATGGCACGCTTGAGCACAAAGATAGCATGGGTAACCTCGAGAACTTGAAGCGCGGGGAGGTACAATTCACGAGCGCGGGCACTGGTATCAGGCACTCGGAATACAACCGCAACAAGGATGACGAGGTGCACTTCCTGCAGATCTGGGCCAAGCCGAACAAGAGGGGCTTGAAGCCGCATTACGAGACCAAGAAGTTCAGTGATGAGCAGAAGACAGACAGGCTCTGCAGGATCATGGAGTCGACTGAGCGTCTAGGCGATGAGAAGCATGCTATCGGGTTGCAAGCGGATCTGAGTATGGATGCGAGTATCCTTTCGCCAGGCAAGAAAGTCACGCACGAGATTGTTGCCGAGGGGTCGAGGAAGCTCTTTGCGCATGTCATCATGAGCAAGAGGTCGCAACCCAAGGCTGGAGGCGCGCAGATCAAGATTGGTGAGACGGTGCTCGGGGAAGGAGATGGTGCTTACATTGATGGGGTGAAGGGACCTGCAAGCATCGAGATTGAGAGTATAGGGGACAAGCCGGCTGAGTTCTTGTTGTTTGATATGGGCCCTGAGCAGCAGTGAGGGATGACAAGGGAGCTGTGCATGTGGACTTTTAGCGATTTTAGTTGTCATAGCCAGCAATAGATTATATCATACTTATGTTTCTCAGCCACAGCGTTCATTGGTGCAAGCGATCTTTGTTATCAATATCTTGACACGGCTATACAACCTTTTTCGACCTTCTCACCTACTGAAGAGCTTTCAAACCCCGCAATCGATGGGACATCGAGTGGCGAAAGAAGCATTGTGTGACTACAAGCACCTGTCTTGAGGTGGTTCATGCTGGCTTGGGAAGAGGCATTGTATGTGGATATCAACACCAACGAATCAACAATGTACAGGTCTCAATGCATTGAAAATTTCCACAATTGATGCGTTAGCTCTTTCGTGCCTGCAATCTACTCTGAATCGATACCATGATGCAGACCAACTTCTTCTTCCTCATCATGACTGTAACTCTCGGTAGCGCAAGCCGTCTACGAAATCTGCCGCCGATTGTAGTGCGTGCATTACCACAGAACAGTACACTCGTTCCTTCTGCAGGCCAGAACGCAACAACCCAGGCCGGCGAACAATCCGTACGGGACTACGATACCATCGAGTACCGTGCATTCATGGCTTTCCTGGCTTTGGGTGTTACAGTAGCTATATTATTCCTTCCGGTGGTGTTTGGACCCTTCCTGTGGCGCCTCTACCGAAAAAAGCAGGCGAAGAAGCGTGTCCAGGAACGAATGGTTGAACTTAAAGTGGCCTGGGCGAAGATGCAGGCTATGACCGAGCCACAGCCTGCGCTTCTACGGCCCGAACGCGCGTAGTGAATACATGATATATACCATGGAATGAAAATGGGCTTGATTTTTGTACGCTTTTTGTCGTGAAGTGTTGATAACCACGCAGACTGAACAAGTATCTACGTTTGATATAACATAGCAATGCGGCTCAAGGCGTGCTGTGCTCACTTGATACTACCTCGCTACTGCAATGCTCCAAAGTGCATTCGAAACAGTGGAATAGAGAATTATTTGTCCAACGTAGCATCGTGTGCATATGTCGCCAAGACAAGAGATCGAGACCGGGCCAGGCAGTCGAGACGCAAGTTTTTGGGAGACGGCGAGTTTCATTGGCATGTCGTTCGAGCAAAGTAAGTAGAATCGAGCTTTTGCGAGTAAAAGTCGTTTTTGCATAAGGTCTGCGATGTCTCATATATCATGCTCGAGAGACGTCGACGTTCTCATTATCTGGAAAGTCTCTGGAGAGGCAATAGTGAACAATGCTAGAATCGAGCTGGGATGGGAACTGGGATCACTGAAGCGGCCTAAGCTTTCCCACCACGCGGCTCCCCTGCATCCTTCCGTCTTCATCCCACATGTTGGCTCACCAGATCCACCGGCACACAAGCAATCGCAAGCGCATGCACACATCGAGATGCTCTTGGATGAGCATTCAGGCCCGACTTCGGATGAAAACGGGTTTTCGGAAACACTGTTGGTCAAGGGATCGTATTGTGGCTTCCTAGCCCCGAATCTAGATCAAGATTAGATAAGATCATGCAAAGTCTATCATGCTGGTGGAGCATTCACGGCTGAGGAGAGCAAATTCTGCAGGGTTCACCACGCCATCCATCTCCCATGACTTTACGATGTTTGGTCAGTTTCTAGCGAGCGAAGTCACGCCAGTGCTGTTCAGTCAAGAGGTCCGACGACCACGCCATTGGAAGGATCTGATAAGATTAGTTCATCAGAACTAAGCGATTGATGGCTAGCAAGCATGAGGCCTCCTGCAGCGGTCACCACAATTCAAGCTCTAGCCCAGGTCTACCAAGCATTGAGTTGAAAATGTCGACTCGGTGTCACACGCTATGCGCTCCCGTACATCGGGTGTGGAGCTCTGAATATATAGTATAGTGTCTTGAAGGTCATGGCAAGTAATTTTCCCTTTTGTATGTCTACCTTGTATATTGCTACAGATCCAGGACAATGGCAGCAAATACAGATCCTATCAATGCTGCTCAGGCTGCTGAGATCAGCTATGAGCCCAAAAGAGAGATGAGCACACTCGATGTCGACGAAGACGATGCCATCCGCAAGGTTGAGGCAGCCACCACAGTCGATCTGAATGCCCAGCAGGGTATCAGGAACGTTGAGGCTGTCACCTTGACCTGGACCAAGACATCACTAGCATGTGCTTTCATCTGGTGAGTTACGCTAAGCTCCAATCATAAGACGTTACTGACGACACTGGTGAAGCATGTGGATGTTGTACCTTACGAATGCCTTCCAATCATCCATTACCAGCAATCTTACACCGTACATTACCAGCGAGTTCGAAGAGCACTCCCTATTGACCGTCATCAACATTGTCGCAAACTCAATGGCCGCTGCCGTCTACATTCCAACAGCCAAGCTGCTCGATCTCTGGGGCCGTGCAGAAGGTTTCTGTGTTATGGTCGGCTTCGCTACTCTTGGATTGATCCTGATGGCTGTCTGCAAGAGTCTCTACACATTCTGCGCTGCCCAAGTGTTTTACACCATCGGTTTTGGTGGCATGATCTACTGTGTGGATGTCATCACTGCAGATGCTTCGAGTCTGAAACACCGAGGATTGGCTTTTGCCTTTACATCTTCGCCATACATCATCACTGCCTTCGCTGGTCCCAAATCTGCAGAAGGATTCTACAATAACGTCAAGAACTGGCGTTGGGGCTTCGGTGCTTTTGCCATCATCGTTCCATTCGTTGCAGCCCCTCTTTTCATCATCTTAAAGTTGAACCTCAGGAAAGCGAAGCGTGAGGGAGTCCTTGCACGTGAGAAGAGCGGTCGAAACCTACTCCAGAGCATCGTCTACTACATTCGCGAGTTCGACGGTAAGATCGATTACAAACAATGATAAACTTTGACTAATGTGGCGTCAGCACCCGGCTCGTTCCTTCTTGCTTGCGGTCTCATCATCTTCCTCCTTCCCTTCACCCTCGCCGATTCTGCTCCAAACGGATGGAGCACCGGGTACATCATCGCCATGCTGGTAGTAGGCTTTGTCCTTCTGGTTCTGTTTGGTCTCCATGAGCGCTTCACTGCCAAGGTGCCTTTCTTACCCTTCAATCTGCTCCTGAACCGATCGGTCGTTGGCGCCTGTCTGTTATCATTTACCTACCAGATCTCATACTATGCCTGGAACAGCTACTTCACCTCGTTCTTGCAGGTGGTTAGTAATCTCACCCTGGCTGAAGCCGGATACGTTTCGTCTACATTCGACGTTCTCTCTGGATTTCTGCTTCTCATCTGCGGTTTCATCATCAGCAAGACTGGTCGTTTCAGGTGGTTGCTGTTCATCGCCATTCCCTTTTACCTTCTTGGTCAGGGCTTAATGATCCACTTCCGCCAGCCAGACACCAAAGTCGGCTACCTCGTCATGTGTCAGATCTTCATCGCCATCGGTGGCAGTGTCATCATCCTTTGCGAACAACTTGCTGTCATGGCTGCTGCCGATCACCAGCACGTCGCACCCGTGCTGGCCCTGCTCAACATCTTCGGTTGGCTTGGTGGCGCGGTCGGAAACACCATTTCAGGTGCAATCTGGACCAATTCCTTCCCACAAGCTTTGGCCAGGCTCCTACCCGAGGAGGAACTTCCGAACTTGGACTCTATTTACGGTGATCTTACAGTACAGCTGAGCTATGAAAGGGGCTCCGTCACGCGACTTGCGATCGAGCAGGCTTACGGTATTGCGCAGAGGAGGATGCTCATCGCTGGTACCTGCATCATGTGCCTGACACTCATCTGGATCGTACTAATCAAGAACTACAACGTGGCAAAGATGCAGCAGACCAAGGGTCTCCTGTTCTAGATTACGAAAAGGCCTTTCGTATATTCACATACTCCATTGATAATTCACAGTAAGATCAATTTATATGACTGGATATTGTACAGCTAAGAGGATTTGTTCATACTCATTCACATTCACATTTACATTCACGTATTCGTCTTGTGGAACCAGTTGCTCTCTGTGTATATATGTCTCATCCACCCTCACTGAATCTAGACACCACTCACTCTAACACCGCTCTACACACTCAAGACTCTTCAACTTTTCAAACTCAAGCACCCGACAAACTCCGACGACGAGTAACAAGCCCCGATTGAGAGCTCTCAAACAACTGAATCCTTCCAGGCTGCCACGTCAAAATCTCACTCTACTCTACTCTACTGACTATGATGCCAGCACACAACCACTCTTGCCTAAGGCGCCTCGGCCAGCTTTCTCACGACACCGATGGCGACATTACACCAGAGGGTGACCGTTTGCTCAAAGAAAGCAATACTTTGCTAGGCCAGTCGGAGGAGATGAAGTGGACCATCGGTCGCAGTCTTGATATCCTCCAAGAGTTTAATCAAGTTGGAGGCACAGGCTTGTCTGTATGTTAGGGAATGGTGGGGCCTGTGCGGAATGAAGAGTATATAGGTCAGAAAATACAAATGGCATGTTTGCTATCAGCTGGTCGTACTTGATCATAGATTAGCATGACATAATCACTTGACGTGTCATATGCCAACGAACTCTACCTAATCATGTACTGATGACAAGACCTATAAATATGAATCTTGAACACCTCTTCCAAATCATTCGTTCTCCACCCATCAACAAACCCCTCTCC